>PVIR01020572.1:0-30436 GCA_004026965.1 Petromus typicus | reverse complement strand
GCTCAAGGCTGGCCTAAAATACACACAGAGAGCCTAACTCACAAAAACAAAAAACAGACAGAGCACATATTCCTATATACCCGACTTGCTCAAGAGAGGAATTCACAGTGGGAAGAAATTAACAGTTCGTAGGCCACATCTTTGTGTCCTTGCTCAAGTTGCTCATTTGCGTGGCATGTCCTTCCTATTCTCTGCCTGGTATAATGAGTGCCCCTTAACCACTGAGATCCAGGCAAGAACCCACAGGAACCATCCCTGGCAGACCGGATCCCTCTCCCTTCTGCATTCTCAAAGCACCTTCCATGGCTCCATTAAAGCACGAACCAACTGCGGTCAGTTGTTTATGCAGGGGCTCCACCATCATCCCCCCCTCCCCAAGACAATAAGCAACTCTCATTTTTGTGTTGCATTACTTCTCTTAAAAAATAAACAAAGAGCCAGGAATGGTGGTTCACACTTGTAATTCCAGCACTCGGGAGGCAGAGGCAGGAGGATTGCTGTGAGTTCGAGGCTTGTCTGGACTACATAGTGAGCTCAGGGCCAGCCTGAACTACAAAGTGAGACCCTGTCTCAAAAAAAAAAACAAGGGCTAGGGATTTAGCTCAGTGGTTCTGGCGCCTGTCTTGCAAGCACAAGGACCCGGGTTCAATACCCCAGCAATCACATACAATACTGGGTGTGGAGACTCACACCCAGCAGCAATCAGCACCACATACCACAATGCTGGGCATGGCGGCTCACACCTGTAATCCCAGCACTCGGGAGGCAGAGGTAGGAGGACTGCTGGGATGTGAGTTGGAGGCTGAGCTTGGGGCCAACCTGAACTACAAAGCAAGACCCTGTCTCAAAAAAAAAAAAAAAAAGATAACCTAGACATGATGGCACATACCTATAGGCCTAGCTACTTGGAAGGCTGAGACAGGAGGATCTCTTGGGTCCAGAGATTCAAAGGGCAATATGGAAAGATCCTGTCTCAATAAGTAAACAAATAAATGAACGAATGAGTGAATGAATAAATGACAGATGACAATCTAAGTAAAAATGTAACCTCAAACTATGTCTACTGAGGCCCTCTTACAAGGAGACTGCCATCACTAATCTGCTCTTCACAAGAATTCCAGAACCAGCACTGCAGTACAGGCAAGGCTGGCTAAACACCACAGAACAAAATGCTTGCACAGCATCTGGCAGCACTGAAAGCACTTGTACCTTTTTCTCTTCCGTTTGTCTACTCATCTGTGGAACATAAGCCTGAGATAGTCCTAGCTTCAATTTTCAGACATTCAAAGAGGTGAAAGTGACAAGTCCAAGGTCAGAACTAGTGACGGCTCTGGACCTAAAATCTTCATCTTGCTGATAGGACCACAGCCACCTGCACTCCATTAACACCAGCCTAGTACTTTTGGAGAGCTTATTTTTTGACCAGCAGATTTTTTCCCCCATTTTGAATGATGCCATTAAATCAAGGAACCGGGCTCTTAAAAATCCATTCCAAACAAAATCATTTAGGCAGAATCACTCTGAGAAGACAGAATCAAATGTGCCCCATTTATATTAGCATTGCTCTGATGTTACCGTAAGTGCTTACTGACTAAAGGGTTTCTACTGAACTACCAACTGTTCCCAAAAATGAGATGCCACGCATTTCTACAAATAGAAGTATGTTATTTATTATCTAAAAATTCCACTCATGAGGAAGCACCACTATTTGTAGATTAAACACAAGATCTTGATTGTCTCTTGTTTTATAATTCACTTTCTCTAAGCTATTAAATTGAGATTACTTATCACATTAGCAGGCTGTACACTTAAATCTGCTCGTAGTGCCCCTACATAATTCTGCATGATTTAACCTCTCTTCAAACTGTCTTACTATTTACTGCATGTAACTCTCCTAATATTAGTTCATATCATTTTAAACATAAATGGGGCAATGCCTGCCAAGAAATATTACTACTGCGTGGTAATTGAAAGTCGACTATTTCTCAGACATATTAAGTTATTCAAATTAGCTACATTTAGCTTTTCTCAAATTACTTAATATTCTTCAGCAAAGGCCTGTAATAGAGTATGCACAGCTTGTCACGCTGAAGATTCTCAAGTTGGAGCTGGTTACGAATCTGCTAATTGAAAATTTTTCAATATGGCAGAGCACAAAATACTTCACACAAATGCAAACAGAGATGTTACGCAGGGAGCTGCAAGATGTGCATCTCTACCCTTCTGCACCAAACTCCGAAATTCAGTGGCAGTTCACCCTGCATGATTTCTTGCTTAGTTCTTAAAAGTTCAAGTGCCACCCCCTTTCTGTAAGGGTAATAAACTATAATTGCTAACACACTGTAATATTCACTGTGTAATGTTCACTGCTAAACCTGCAATCTGGACCAACAAAATTATGCTGTCAGTGCCTGCGAACCACTGCAACCCACCTTTGCACCTTACACCCCCTTCCTCAGAGCTGTCACCTAGAGCTGTACGTTTTGCGGTTTAATTTGTTTTTCAGAGTGAGGGTCTTTTCCCAACGACCAGACACCAAGACGAAAGCAGCCTCCCGCGTGACCTTCCCAGCACAGACCTTGAGGGAGCAACTGCGGGGCCAGAGGACTCTGCATTTCAGCAAAGGACCTGACGCCGCTGCAGTGTCCCTCACACTTTGTTTTCAGGAACAACAACCCGAGAAGAGTGTTACTCTGCACCTGCCCGCACCTCGCCCCTCCTTAAAACTTAAATTGCCTCCACTCGGGTGGGCTGAAGGCCGGAAGGCGCGTGGACCCGTCCTTCCTTCCGTCCGTCCGTCCCGCCAGGTCGGAGGAAAACACGCCCCCGCCGAATCGCGGGCCGGGCGCGGCGGGCGCAGGGCGCGGAGGCCGAGCGGACGCCCGTCTCCCGGCCACGTGCAGCGCCTGGCGCGGCGGGCGCCCCGGGGGGAGGCGGTCTGTCGGTCTGTCTGTCTGTCCATCCGTCCCCCGCCCCGCCTCGCTGGCCCCCGGGATAGGCGGCAGCGCCCGCGGGGTCTGGGGCCGGGGCGGCAGCGCGGAGCCCGAGCCGGCCGAGGGAGGCCCTGGCCCCGGATACCTTTTATCCAGGCAGGCGATCCACTCGGCGGAGGAGGAAGAATGGGCAGCGTGCGCAGCGACCATGTTGGGCAGCGGCAGCGGCGCGCGGTGTCCCCGGCTGCGGCGACCTGGGCGCGCGCTCCGCCCCCGCCCCCGCCCCCGCCCCCGCCGCCGCCAGCGCCGCGCCCCGCGGACCCCGCGTCCTCCGTGCTCCCCGCGTCCTCCGTGCTCCCCGCGTCCTCCGTGCTCCGCGCGCTGCGGCCCGAGGGGCGGGACGCGGCGGGCGCTGCACTGCGGCGGGCGGGCGGGCGCCGGGGGTGGGGAGCCCCGCGGTCCCGCCCCGCGGGGAGGGCGGCCGGTGACACCTGCGACAGGTGGCCCGTCCGCGCCCGCGTCCGGAAGGCCGGCCCTTCCCTCGGGCCTGCGGGGAAGCAGGGCGGGCGCCCGCCGGGAGGGCGATGTCAGCGCTATATGTTTTTCATACAGCAAATGCCACTAAAATGGCTGCTGCCTTCGGTTCCCTTAGAAACCCGGCAGTCTCCTCAGCGCTGTCAAAACTTGCGGGGGGCTTCTTCCTGCTCACCTTTGCTCTCGCCCTTCCGAGGGGAAGGGAGGTCACCGGGCCTGGATGGGGGTTACCGTGCGTCTGCGGGCAGAGCCCGGGGACGTTTGTCCTGAAAGTTGGGACAGAACTCGGAGGAAATGGGGGGAGTGGGTGACTGGCAGGTGGCAAACTGCAGTCACTGGCCTTGAACCCTGGCCTGGCCCAACCTCCACCACCCCACCACCGGAGCGAATGGGGAACACAGCTGAGGGTAGACAGAAAGGGGACCACGGCGAGGGAGAGGTCTCAGGACCGAGGCCCCAGCCCAGGCACTGTGCGAACCCCGATGCCTGGCCCGGCACCCCATATCGACCTGCGCCTGGCTCGAGGCAGCCGGTGGGCCTAGTCCCTGGCTCTGTGAGGATCACACGGAGGTGATGCTGAGACGTTCAGGTACAATCCGCCCAAATCAAATTCATACCATGGCTGTTCAGCAATCTGGGGACACAGTAACTCGGGGCCGGTAGCAAGCACCGTGTTGATTTTACTGCATATGTCTGGGATAGACAATGTGGGGAGGACGCGGTGCTGCTTTCTTCACCTTTGTTTTGTTTCTGTACTTCCCACGCCTAGGGAAGATTCAAGGGCTCCAAGAGGAAGAACGCAGTGCTCTCTGGGATGCTTTTAATTTAAGAAAGCAGCCCTGATGGGGAGCCCTCCCAAGACTCGCCCCTTCCTTCTGCTCCCGGGAACCCAGTATCCACTCAACAGCACCCCTCTACTTGGGGCTTGTCCCTCAATTGGCCTTCACCTTGAGAACTGGTTTAAGATAACATTTAATAATCCATATAAAAATTACCAAAGCTTGCTGTGTGTGTGATATAGGTATGAAGGAAGAAATGTGTCTCCTACATAATGTCTGTTTTGTTTTTTTGAAACGGGCTCTCACTGTGTAGTTCAGGCAGGCCTTGAATTCCAAGCAATCCTCCTGCCTCAGCCTCCTGAGGGTTGGGGCCACTGGCGTGCACCACCATGCCTATCAGTCTCATTTATATAGAAATCAGAGAGCTACTGAAACATTCCAGGTCACTAAAAGCTGACAACAAAATACTTCAGAGCATATTTACAGGTGACTGGCCAGAAGAGGAAGAGACTGCATGTCACCTGAGTAACCCGGTGGCCCATAATATCCAGAATAGTCACTATTTTTTGTACATCCATGGAGCTGTAGACACTGCGACCTTCTTTAAGTGTGTTATCTCACTTAATTTTCAGAACATCTAAGAGGCAGAGCCAGAGGTGTATTACTCCACTCGGAGAGATCAGTATCTTTAGAAACGTAGTAAGATAGTGAAATTATACTTATCAGCACTTTCAAGGAAAGTGTAGATGAGCTTGGCAGACAGACACTGACGGGGGTGTGCAGCAGGGTGAGAAGCCAAGGTGTCCCCTGACCTTCTTAGTAAATGGGTGAGGAGCCTGTGCATGAGTTGCTATAGGAGATTAGCTTCCCTCTAGGGAAAAGCTTTAGAATTAAAGAATAGACTCCAGAAGGAGCACACATGTCTCCACCTGGCCCTGCAGGCAGGGGCTGGGAACCGCAGGGTTCTCACTTGTGCGCTGGGGCCCCTGCACTGGGGTCCTGTGCATCTGTCCCTTGGGGATGACGTCACTGTCCCTGTCAAAGGGATGAGTGTGGAGTACATCCAAAACAACTGCCCAGGGAGGAGAACTGAAGGGTCACTGGTTGGTCTTTAATGTAAGAACAGAGATAGAAAAAGAGGGTAGGAACAAAAGATTAGAGAGAGACAGAAGGACTAGGTGTGGTGGTGCACACTTGTAATCCCAGCACTGGGAGACTGAGGCAGATGGATCGCCAAGTTTGAGCCCAGCCTGGGCTGCTCAGGGACTTGATGAGACCCTCTCTCAAAAATACATAAGTACATTTTTTAAAAGTACAGGTCAGTGGGAAGGCCCTCAGACATCCCCATAAAAGTCCTGAAATGTCAGGAAGACCTTAAGTATCATTCTCGAGGTGTGAAAGGCATTTGTCGGCTCAAGAGCTACAGAAGAGGAGAGGCTGTTGGTGATGAATTATATTATTAGGGGAAAAAAAGCCCAAGAATTGTTTGAGTTTTCATGGGAAAGACAAGCACTCAAAAAATATTTTTGATTTTCTTTAAAAGAACATAAAAGCCTGGGGCAGTTGTGTGTGTCTGTAATCCCAACCAGTCGTGAAGCTAAGGCAGGAGGGCTGTAACCTCGAGGCCAGCTACAGCAACTCCAAGAGACTATCTCAAAAAATAAAAAGGCTGAGAGTGTAGCTCAGTAGTCGAGTAGTTTGATTCCCTACCTGATTTCCTGGGTTTGATTCCCTACCCCTCCCCAAACAAAGCAAAGCCCAAAATACATAAATAAGCTAGACCAAAACGATGACCTACTGAGGGATTCTATTTATATAAAATGTTCAGCTCGAGAAAGACAGTAGATTAGGGATTGCCTGGGACTACGGAGAAAGAGAAGTCCCAGGAAATGGTCTCAAATTGGACTCTGATGATGAATATAGGCATTCCATCAATTTAGTAACAATCACTGAATGATACCTTTACAATGAATGAATTTTAAAGCATGCTAATGGTACCTCAGTAAAACTGTTATAAAGTAATAATACACTTATCCAGTATGGAACAAAGAATATGCCCCAATCTTAAGGGAGAAAATAAAAGCATCAGAGAACAAGTAAAAGATATTCTCCATTCCTCCAGCTAGAGATAAGATTCTAATATTTTAGTACACTTCATTCTACACTTTTCTATTTTGAAAAGTTGTGTTCATAAATAAACACACACATGTAATTAGGTATTTACATGAACTCATGTATGCATTTATATGTATAGATATTCATACAGACTTGAAAACAATATTTTGTACTTGGAATAAAAAATTTTTTTAAAATCCTTATTAAAAATTGTTACTTATAGACCTGTTGTTTTCCATTGGCAAAATATATTTTCTGTTTACTCCTGTTCCTATCATTTAGTAAAGATCTCTACCAGAAATCACCCATGAATGGATAATAAGCTAGTGGAAGACTCATGTCTGTGAACCACATAGTCCCTTCAATAAACTGCTTGATCTTCAAGTTTATATTTTGTTCATCAGAACAGAGGTTCAGACTTAGTAGATGGTGGTAGACAGATAAAAGCAAATTTCTGCTTTCATTTAAGCATTTGACCTTCACTGAATACTTAGCCTACGACTCTCTTTCATCATTTGAAAAGTGAAAAAAATTAATAGTACTATATGTGAACACCAGGCTTATAGGATATTTAATGTAAGTGCCAAGCCCACAGTATGTGTTTAATAACTCTTAATCATTATTGTCTGTATAATGCGGATAAATAAATAGGATATACCCTTTTGATTTTGCAGGGACTTAGTGATAAGCAACTGAGATCATTTAAGGACTTTCCTTAACATGTGTCAAACATTGACTGTGAAGGGTACAAAGGATCAGTCTCCTTGAGAAAAACTAAAGCTATTTTATTTTATTTTTAATTAATTTTATTGATACATTTTATATACATGTTATGATCACAACTGACATTTAGAATTTGTCCTAGTATATGACATGACTTACTAAAACTATTTTCAATTTGGTGTCAAAATCTTACCTCACTCTATGCCCGGCTCAGTTGTTCTTCATAGGAGAGCTACTTATACATAGCACTGGGAAGTTATTCCAACATAGAAATCATCAGCATGGTAATAGAAATGGGGTAGGTCCCTACACTTCCCCATCCCTGGAAATTCTATCACACTGGGACATTCAGTCATATCACATTAGCTTACACAACGGTGGGAGCTGAGAAATCGCACCATATGCTCTCTGGAGGATGGAGATCCAAGAAAAGATGGTTCTGAGTTCAAAGCCCCAGGAAACGGGAAGGCTAGTGATATAAATAGCAGTTGAGGGTGAGAGAAGATGAGATAAGAGATGTCAACTCAAGAGAGGAAAAACGAGGAAATGTCTTCAGCAGTGAGAATGGCACCAGCCTTTCCGGGGCGGGCAGTCTGGGTAACTAAACCCACTGATTCAAACGCTCATCTCATCCAGGACTATAATAGACAAATGTAGAACGAGTTTACTTGGGGCAGCCCCTGGCCCAGTCAAGTTGACATATCCAGTTACCATTACTACTCCTCGAGGAGTCCTCCCTCATTTCCTACTGCCTGACATTCCTATTTCCTCCTTTGTAGGAAGGCTGCTAACCAGGTCTTGTATTTTGTTTGAGAGTCTGCACATTGGTGTTTTGCCTCAGACTTTCATATCTATCCTGCTTCGGTGCTTCAGACGAAATTTGCAGTTTAACATCTGTGACTTAGACTAGTGAAAGTCAAATCAAGCCAACTTCCTCCGATGTTTCACACCTCTGACATTCATTCCCATTCAACCAAGAAAACTGGCTTCCCATGCAGGGCTATTCTCCTGGGAGTTGTAAGGAATCCCACATTCATTAGGAAAGTACAGCTCTGTGGGCTCCAGAGCTTTCTAAAGTAGAAATGCATAAAACAGGCTGATCAGAAAAACCTCAGTTTGAAGGCTATAATAAAAAATGTTGTAGGGCTGAGGATTTAGCTCAGTGATTCTGGCACTTGCCTTGTAAACACAAGGGCCCAGGCTCAATCCCGGGTAACCACATAACAACAATGCTGGCCGTGGTGACTCACACCCACCAGCAATAGAACCACATACCACAGTGCAGAGTGGGGTGGCTCACTCCTGCAATCCCAACACTCAGGAGGCAGAGACAAGAGGATCATTGAGTTCCAGGCTGAGTTCAGGACCAGCTGAACTACAAAGCGAGACCCTGTCTCAAAAATAAGTAAATAAATAATTTAAAAAATTAAAAGGTTGTAGTTTTGCTGTAGAACTTAGAAGAAGTGTCCTTTTGGGGAGAATATATGTGTATTAAAATCTTACTCATAAAGGAATAAACAATGGCTAAGATTTTGTTTGTAGTAACATTTTTTAAAATTTTCCTAGTAAGACAAAATCACAAATATTTAAGCTCAGAACCTCAGCAGTTACAGTACTAAATTTGATGCTATTATATTTCTTTGTGAGTTTTAGAAGCAGAGTTTTTGTTTTCTTTTGCTTCATATTTATATCAGTTTGGCATTTTAAAACCAATCAAATAGCAATTAGCTATTTAGTCTTAATTATAAGTCTTACTTGAACTTTAGGTATAACTAATGTTGGAGACTTGAAATAATGCAAACCACCAAATTCCATGGAAGCAAGAAAAAAGTAGATTTGAGCTTGTCTATCCTGAAGACTGCCTTCTAATCGCTGAAAGACTGAAGTAAAGTTAGTCTTATTCCTTTAAATTCCCTAAACTAACCATAAGTGTAGTTATAACTGTTTATTTTCTAGAAAAATATACAATCAAGAGACATAGTTAATATAAGTTCTGCTAATTATAAAAAACATCAGAAATAAAATTTATGACTAAATTATTAGTAGAAGTCTAATCCTAAAGGGAAAAAAGACTCTTTTGCTTCAGATATAAAATTACACACTAAGGAAGAAAACTGATCCAACAGAGAAAACTGGTAGTTTTACTGTGGTAGGTCACCCACCATGCAAATGCTTTATCCTGGGCAGAGTTCGCTCTGAAGGAACATGGGTGCTCCATCTGACCACTTTTCCAGAAAAGACAATTTGTCAGGCCCTTCAGATAGTGAGAGTCATTGATATGCAAATCAATCTGGACCAAACTAAGTACAAGGACCAAGAAGGCTGTGCTTGGCCCTCATCAAAGTAAAGATGGCTGCCAGAGTGCTTGTGAAAGTACTCTGTGCACCAACCATTTCCTCAAGTTGAACTGGTAAAGTTTTAGGCATAGACAACTTGGGGTGAAGAAAATGTCATCCTGCTTTAGTTTTATGTCTATATTCTAGCAGTGTATACCTACTTTGGTGAAATAGCAAGCTGCTATTTTTTTATGATATTGTATGAGTGACATGGAGTATATTCTTGAGCCTAGAAAACCTCTACCTGTGTCATTATGTACATTTTTATATTAATAGAGAAAATTACCATAGAAACAATTTCAAGTGAATTATAGTCACCTAGTATTTGTTACAATCTTCTTTTTATCTATAATCCAATATGGGCTCCTACACATTTCAAAAATAAATTACTTTCTATAACAGATTCCCCAGAGAAAATAATCACAGGAGACAGTGACTTAAAGTTATATTGATTGTGTTAAATCAAAAGCATGCTCAACTTGAAAGGAGGAAAATGGAAAATTGTCATTTAAAGTGAAACGTAAAAAATTTTGACTGATTGCAAGGAGCTGAGCACTTTGGACTAAGTGACACTAATCTCTGCTTTCAAAATATGGTAGCACCACAATAAGTAAAGAAAAATAATTTTTGGCATTTCTAAATTAGAGCTGCTCATTTTACCCAAAGATAGAGATCTAGGCAGAAGCCAAAATAGAAGACAGGTTATTTTCCCACTGTCATCCTGTAGAGGGCAAGACTCTCCTTACTGGACAAGACAGACCACTTCTTCCAGGTCTGCAAGTCCAAATGAGAAGAGAGTGCCTCTGTCCACAGTTTCCTCTGCCTATTGGCCCAAAGGTCTTGTAGCCATGACCCAAGCAACCACTGGTCTTCTCTGGGAGCTACACAATGCAAATATGCCTTTACCCTGACATGTGTAGGACAGCTCCATTTGTACTAAGATAACCCCACTGCCACCCACTGGGCTACAGCCTAACGGACCACAGAGGTGAGGCCTTGTTCACTTCTCTACACTCATCAACTCATCTTGTAAGTTCTTGAGCACTTACATGTGCCACGCACAGCCTTAGAGACTGAAGGAAACACAGAAAACAAATTTTTGGAAAGTTGGAATGCTGTAGTAATGGATAAAAAGAGACATGAAGAGATAAACACATATAATACCTACCCAGTGAGAATAAATGCTGTGAATAACAATTACACAAAATGAGGAAATACAAAGATGGAAAAGTGTCCTTTATTTTAGTACAGGCAGAGAAATCTTGTTAAATGACCTCTGAGGAGAGCTTGAAACCCTCCTTCACTTACGCCTCCCTTGACCACTTGCCACAGCAGTCAGGGAACTCGTTGATCCCACAGAGGCCGCTGCAGCCTCACACTCGCCAGCCACAGGCCCAGAACGCTGCTCTCTTTCTACTTCTGAGCAGCTGAAAAGACAAACTGCAGGGTCTCACTGAGCAACTCCAGTGGGGCTGAGTGAAACAATCTGAAATATAAAGGGTTTAATTCACCTGAACTTTGACAGTGGGCAATAAGAGTTTGGAGTATACTGAGCAGATACATGTTTCACTTTCTCCCTCTGATGGATAGTTCAGAACACAGATTTTCCAGATAGCCTGTCTGTATGACGCAGCCTATGTGTTTACTCTTGTGTGCTGAGTGACATTTCCCCAAAGGATAAGCTGAAGTCTCAACTCCTTGTGAATTCTCCTTTATTCAGAATAGGATCTTCGCATGTATCATCAAATTAATGTGAGGTCATTAGAGTGGACCCCCCCATCCAATCTTTTGTCCTTTTAAAAGGAAAAGAAAAAGTCACATGGGGGAAGACAGCCTTCTGACAGTGTAGACAGAGATTGATTATCCATCTATAGGCCAGAAAGAAATACTGCAACCACCAGAAGCTAGAAGCGACAGGGAAGGAATCTCCCTGTTTCAGTCAACTATCAACTATTGTGACAAAATATCCAAGAAGAACAATTTAAAAGACAGAAAATTTATTTTGGCTCATGGTTTCAAGGGGTTCAGTCCATGGTTATTCGGTACCATTTGCTCAGGGGATCAGACCAGGCTGGATGTCACGGTGGGGAGTGTGTGGTGGTGGGAAGCTGCTCACCTCATAGTGACTGGGAAGTCAAAAGACAGCACAAGGCAGGGACTATGGACAAAATATTCACTTCAAAGGACGCCCCAGCAACCTACTTCCTCCAATGAGGCCATCTCCTAAAGCTTCCACCTCTTGGCAGTAGTGTCACCAGCTAAGGACCAAGCCTTCAACACACGAGGCTTTGGAGGACATTCCATAATGAACTGTTCACTTCCCTGGAGGTCTCTGCGGGAGCATGGACTGGCCACACCTTGACTTTGAACTTTGAGCCTCTGGCACAGTGACAAAACAGATTTGTTTTGTTTCAAGAAACCCAGGTGGGTTACAACAGCCCTAAGAAACTCATATACTGACTAGGTGTGGGTTTGTATCTCCCAAATAAATAAACAATTCATCATCGCTTGAGGCTATTTTCTGGAGAACCATCGCTATGACAATCAGAGACCCAAATCAATTAAAGGATGAAATTTATGGGAAAATTTGAGTATATAGAATACTGACAGAGAGAGAGCTTGTAGCAAAGGCCCCAGGTGGCAGTGTACATGATGTGTCACAGGAATGGGAAGGAAGCCAGCATGTGTGGGGAGTGACTGGGGGAAAAGCATAAGGAGATGTAGAGAGGGAGCCAGAGAGGTCATCCTTGGGCCTAATGGCCACAGAAGGGACTTTGGATTTTTTTTACTCTACGTTCAGATGTAACTTCCATAGAATAAGTCTTCAAGGAAATTTCTGTATGATTTTTATTATACCTATACCCCAGGGTGACATTGCTATGTGTAGAGTAATGTTCCACAGACAGGCTAATATCCCACTTTCTTTTCCATTCTCTTGCTGATGAATATTTAGTTATTTGCAACTTAGGGCTACAAGGAGTAAAGCTGCTAAGACCTTTTACCTACTTTCCTTTTTCTTGGATACATGAAATCATTTCTCTTTGTACAAAATTACCATAGTACTTTCTGAGTCAAAAGCCATAAATTTGTGTTAATTTTATTAGTTTTCCAAAGTAGCTGCACCATTTTATACTATTGTCAGTCACTCCACAGCCTTACCAAAACTTTGAATTGTCAATCATTTTAATTTTAGCCTTTTAGTGGGTGTATAATGGTATTTCATTGTGGTTTTAATATTCATTATTCTGATGACTAATGATGAACTTTTCATGTGCTCATGAATTACTAGGTATGTTCTTTAGTGATGTATCCATCCACATGCTATATTTTTATTATAACCCTGTCTCACTCCACAAATCCACATTGGTTATCTATTACTGCCTTATAAAGTACCCTAAAGCTTGAAAACTAAAAACAACTAACATCATCTCCCACGATTTCTGTGGGTCAGGAATCTAAGAACAACTTACTTGGTCATTTCCATGTCAGGGTAGAAGGTTGCAGCTTGGCTGGTGGCTGGGTTGGGGTCATGTAGATGCCTGAGTGGGACCAGAGACTCTGCGTCCTACCAGGATCACTCACCTGAGCTTCACTGTGAAAAATGTCTGGTGAAATAATACTCGCACCAACCTCTAGTCTCTGGGATGTAGTTCAGAAAACACTCCTCTACAGGAGTAGAAGGTGGCAAAGAAAGACCCAAAGTCCTATGATTATCAGAGGGGGTGGGAGTTAGCAATCAAAAAATATTCAGGCTGAAAAAAAATAACTGTTTGAAAGGGCTCACTTTTAGGAAGCTCCTATTCTCTCACTTAGCAGTTTAAAAAAATAAATCACGGCAGTGCTTCAAGGATGTTATAAATGGGCCACTTGATCTAGTTATCTACTTATGGAATTCATATACAGATTAGAATCCATAATATGGAGAAAGCTACAGAGATACTCATGGAGGCATTATTCTGTAACCTAAATTGTGGAATCATTAACAAAAATATGTATCCCATCCACTTATGACATAAAACAACTAAAAGTAATAATTGTGAACGCTTATGCATTATGTGAAGATATAGGAAATTCTCTAGTATGAAGTAGAAGAAAGTAGATGTAAATTATTACACTGTGATGTATTTATGGATATGTGGGAGAAGATTAGAAAGGAAAGTATAACGCTCATGTTAAAAATGATAAAATGGGACTGAGGATATTTCTTAGCATCCCCCAGACCCTGGGTTCAATCCCCAGAGCTGCAGAAGGTGAATGGGGGGTGGGTACCCTTATTTGATGATTACACACTGTATTCATATATCAAAGTGCCAATTAATATGTGTAATTACTATGTCAGTTAAATATAAAATGTATTTTTAGAAAGAGAAACACTAAATTCCTCTCTGCTTTTCACATTTTTGTTATATTTTTATACTCAAAGTCACCGAAAATTACTAATTGTCATATCTATCTTACACATTGAATTCAACAAAATAAAAATAAGTCATAAGTTGTCTTGCTTTTTTGTTATTTTATTTTTCAATTTATTTGAAAATTTTCAAAACTAGAGAAATGTTTAAGATCTAGAACAAAAGCATGTGTGCATTTTTCATCTAGACTCACTCGTGGCTATCTCGTTTATGGGGCACATGTCATGTGACAGCCAGGCAGACACTGTAACTCCTACCATGCCTGTGTTCTCAGAACAAGGACATCCTGTGACCACATGCAATTGTCAAACTCAGAATTTTAACCTTGATAGAATCTTGTTATCTAACATAAGGTTTATATTCAAATCGCTACGGTAGAGTACAAAACAGTTTTGTCCCTTTGTGCAGATGTCCTGTTTTAGGCAGGAGACCCCGCAGAACATACATAGCACGTAGCTGCTGTGCCTCTTTCTTTTGACCTAAAACAGTTCCTTAACCATGTTTTTGATCTTTCCATGACATCAACCTGCGTGGTAAGACTCTAGCTCACTTAGTTTGGATGCTAGACTATATCCCCAGTCCTACTTATCATTTTTAACACGCGTATAATACGTTCCCTTTACATTTAGACTGTTTCTGATGAGTCTGAATTTCTTAGCTAAGCCCTTGTGGTGGTTAAGAAATTGTCACCTTGTGTGGGAAGGCCCAGTTGAGCTGAGTCAGTGTGATTCTGGGCATGGAAGACCCACTTTAAGGAGGATTGTGGTCAAAATGGCACAAAAGGGCCAGGGGTTTATCTCAGTGGTTCCAGCGCCTGTTTTCCAAGCGCAAGGACCTAGGTTTGATCCCCTGGTAACCACATACCATACTGGGCATGGAGACTCACGCCCAGCAGCAATCAGCACCACATACCACAGTGCCGGGCATGGTGGCTCACGCCTGTAATCCCAGCACTCGGGAGGCAGAGGAAAGAGGATTGCTGTGATGTGAGTTGGAGGCTGAGCTCAGGGCCAGCCTGAACTCTGTGAGACTCTGTCTCAAAAAACAAAACAAAAAAACAGCACAAAAGAAGGACAGAAGGGGAGGATTTCAAGCTGATATTCTGAGGAAGAGCTTTGTTGTGGCTGGTTTTCCCCAGAGGAGCTTGGGTTCTTCCCTGGAAAGAGTTCTGGCATTCGCTGTCACCTTGGGCATTGTCTCCTAGCTTTGGGCACCAATTCTTCGGTTCCAGTAGCGGCCTTTCAGCCGAGCAGGCTCAGGCTCTTCATCTTCTAGCACTGACCCTTCGACCTCCTGGTGAAAACCCCTCCGTTATCTGTTGTGGATCCTCCGCCCTCCTGATGTGGACTCCTCGGGAACACGAATGTGGGTTCCCGGCCTTCAGCTGCGTCCTATAGATCCCTAGTGCAGACAGGCCTTTCTATTCTTCATTTAACCCTGTGGGTAGCCACTCTAGGCCAGATTTTGGCTTGGTGCAGTGTGAGTTGGACTCAGGTGTACATATCTGAACTTCAGCATTTTGTCACCTAGAAAACAATAGCTAAGAAACTGTAGCAAAATCTTACTACTAAGAGTCGGAGAGAGAATCCTCTAGTTCCCACAGCAGCAGAAGGGCTCTGTCTGCTTTTAACCACTCACTCTTGTCTGCATCAAGGGACTTCTCCCTGTTCTTTGTGTCATTCTATTTTCCAGGCGATTCCATAAGTAGTCAGAGAGTGAATCAGTTGATTACAGATTTCAAGACACCAGGTCACAGTCCTAAAGAACATAGTCATCTGTGTATCCTAGTCAGAGAGTGAATCAGTTGATTACAGATTTCAAGACACCAGGTCACAGTCCTAAAGAACATAGTCATCTGTGTATCCACCACTCAAGTGGTGGCAACATGGGGACCTCCAATATTGTTCTATTGGAACTCTTGAATTCTCAAAAATACCTGGTTCCTGAACTAAAGAAGCAAAATTTAAATAGATGAAGGTCTGAGTTTTATTTACAACTTGGCCTATGGAGTTTCCAGTAAATGATACAAATAACTGGCCTTAATGTCAATGCCTCTTCCCTGAGACTTTCAAATCCAGATTGCATTTCCAGGAACAGCCTCCTGTGACCGTCCAAGGAGCTGGCTTCCGCCCCACTGATGACAGAGTTTCTGAAGCTGTGCCATTCTTCTTACCTCACTTGCCCATGATGCTTAGTGCCAATTAATTGCAGTGATCTTTTCTGTTAGCCCAGATACAGCCTCCAACTACTTCCCCACACAGCACTACAGACATTACTCATTACAACTCAGAGTCAATATGTGATCTTTTCATAACACTTAAAAATATTTTTTCTAAATATCATTTAAGAGTTAGTTTCTCATCTTCAGCTGCACGTGAGTAGTGAAGCCATAAAATAACTTCTCAGGAGTGGCTTGAAGATGCCTGGCCTGGAAAACCTTGTATCAGAGCTGCCCAGGTGAGGGAACAAGAAAGAAAGGAAAGGGCATCTGTTAGGGTGATTTGCTGTGGCTGTTGGACCTCAAGATGAATAGCAGTGGAAAATATAATCAATGTTTGTTTTTTACTGATGAAATCATCCAAGTTGATTCCCGGTTGGGAGGATAGGTGCTCTTGTGCCCAGCTCCACGTGGCCATCAATGATCCAGGGTGTCAGAGGCCATGCCTCTCAGACATCTAATGCCTCCCTCACAGTAGGGCTTTACATCCCCCTGGGGCAAGGGGGAGGAGCACAGAGGAGCCACACAACAGGTTTTGGGGGGGTCAGGTTTGAAAGTAAGTCACTTCAAGACTACAATATTCTCTTTGCTAAAGCGTAGTTAACAGCTTTACCTGTCTGAAAAGTGAGCTATATGGTTCATGGCAGGCAAACTTCCCAATGGCACCCTATCATAAGTGTTTGATGGTCAGCCAATCATCTCTGGCCATGTAGAGGGAGTTTTGATGGAACTCTATGGCTTTTCAGAGACTAGGGGAATTATGGGAGAACTTGAGTGTCTCAGTTCTACGCTGGGCATGATACTTGAGCCTTTGCATATTTCCCGATGTGAGGATGGAATTGAGGCTAGTACAATGCATTGCTGACAACATTTGTGAAAATTTAGTCTCTAGGATAACTCCAATGATATAATTGAAATTCAGCTTCTACCTTGGATACAGAAACCAGACAAAAAAGTCACATCCTCATAAGTAAGAAAACTACCGATAAAATAGAAAATTATAATTTTTCTGGAGCCCATTAGGTAGCTGAAGCTGCAGAACAAGGAGGTAGCCTGAAAAATAAATGCCCTGTAAGAAAACAGGGTACAAGCTGTGACTCACCTCCGGAGAACCCAGGAAACAGTGAGGCCAGTTGTCAGATACGTAAGAGGAGTTCAGCTACAAATTCTAACAGGCTGCAGAAGTCTGAGGGAAGGTGATGGTACCAATGCGCCTGGGAGCTGGGGTCCACTCACAGGCCTTCTTTCGTGGACCTTCACTGTGTTCATGAAAAGGACTGGGGTAGGGGCGGGCACCAGAGGGAAATGTCCTGGGGGCTGCAGGCCTAGGGAAGGGAATGCAGTTGCTGAGGGAAAGTCACAAAGCCCCACTCAGATGCTTCCCTAAGAAAAGAAAGGTCCAAGGCAGTTTGGCTGTCATGGATGGAGAGGCAAGATCTCGCCACCCATGTCATGCAGGAATATATGATTCACCTCTGAGTAATGAGCAATAGCTATCTGTCCCTCAAGGGTGGTGAGAATGCCAAGAAACCCCTTTCTATGGCATAGGTACATGGGAGAGGCTGAAAGTTAAAGGTAAAACAGTAACTTGAGAAAATCTCTCTGGCATCTAAATCCCAGTCTAAGTATTGGAATTTGAAGCTAGTGGTCATTGAAGATCACACACCAACAACAAACCTGCTCAACTGTTAGCTAGATTAACCCAATTCCTAGAAAAAAAGCCTAGAAAAGAGGTCTGCTCGTTTCCGCGTGTGAACCCTATTTATCTCAGTCTCCATTGTCCTACAAACAAAGTCTGGTACTCAGTCCAAAATGGAGAGACAAATAAGGCAAGAAAAAGTAAGGCCCATGAGAGGTGATCAACAGATGATTCAGATGTTGGAATTATCAGGCAAGTCATTAAAAATGACTTATAATTAGGTCAAAAGCTGTAGTGCAAAAGGTAGACATGCGTGAACTGGTATGGGATTTTAGTAAAAGGGTAGAAACTACAAAAACAGAGGAGTTACAGAAAAACTTTGAGTGCTTGCTATAAAGCAGGATGGGGACAGATAAATGAAGATGTCTTCATTTGAAGACAACAAATTAAAATCCACTTAGATATCATTATACACCTATCAGAATGTCTGAACTTAAAAAAATGATTATACCACATGTTGTCGAGGATACGAAACAACTGGAATTTTCATACATTACTGAAGAGCATATCTCTTCAATATAGCTGCTTTAAACTAAGCTAGTTTAACAGTATAGCTGTTTTAAACTAGTTAGGCAGTTTTTAAAAATAAAACATAATATGTACTTGCAAACATGATCTAGACATCTTACCCTGTTTTTACCTCAAGCAAATGAAAATTTAGGTTCACTCAGAAACCTGTAAGAAATATTTATAGTGATTTTATTCATAATCACCAAAAGCTAGAAACAACAAAATTGTCTTTTACCTGGTGAATGGACAAAGTGTGGTATGTCTATACAATGGAATACCGCTCAGCAATAAAATCACTCAGAAGCTTGGATAAACCTCAAATGCATTATGCTATGTGAAAAGCAAGGACTAGGAAAGCTACATACCAGGAGTCCAGGCATAGAACCTTCTGCAACAGGGCGGATTAAAGACATTGAAAACAAGCAGAGGTCTGGGAGCGGGTAGAAGTCTTGCTGAGAATGGGATTTTGAGGACAATGGAATCATTCACTACTCTGACTGTAATGCTGTTCTTACAACTTTACACTTTTGACCAAAATTACAGAACTTATCCCAAGGAGTATAATTTTTGATCTATGTAAACACATTGAACATCACAAAAAGACAGAATAAATGAGGGCCTGTACTCTGCCTTCCTGCCTCTTTCAATCCTTTATTATGCTGCCATAAAGAAATGTTACTGATGCTCAGTTATGCTGAGGATCAGAATATTCCTGCTTTTCCATGTCTGCTCCCTGGAGGGCCTTGTCTTTCCACCAAATGGGATCGCTCCACAGTGTCATCCTGTTATATATTGATTGAAAAACCCTCTAAGCCTGTATATTAAATTTAAAATATATTTAACATTAAAAATCACCCTGAAGGGCCGGGGAGTTAGCTCAGTGGTTCCGGCGCCTGTCTTGGAAGCGTAAGGACCCAGGTTCGATCCCCGGTAACCACATACAAAACTGGGCGTGGAGACTCACACCCAGCAGCAACCAGTACCACATACCACACTGCCAGGCATGGTGGTTCACGCCTGTAATCCCAGCACTCGGAAGGCAGAGGCAGGAGGATTGCTGTGATGTGAGTTTGAAGCTGAGCTCAGGGCCAGCCTGAACCACAAAGTGAAACCCTGTCTCAAAACACCTAAAAAAACAATCACCCTGAATACTGTATAGAAAGACATAATTGTTCCTAAAATAGAATTTGATTATTCTGTGAGCCAATCAAATGAGTCTTCCATCAGTTCAATGACAGATACACTTTAGTAGCCTGAAGAAAATGAAAATTGTACCAAATGAGGCTTTACCACAGCTCAGTGGTTTTTAACCTTGTCCTCCTCTCATGATTTTCGATGTACCAGTTTGTGCCCCCACAGGGCAGCAAGACCATAACTGACACTGCCTCATATTTCCTTCTATGCATATGCAAGTCTGTCATAAATGATCCTGCTACTTTAAACTAAAACCTTCTTTTAAAAAATAAAAACACAAATTTAAATGGAATTTTTAGGATTATAAATTTTGCATTCTTGTATTCAAGCTTTTGAGCAAATTACATTCTACTACCAGATTCCTAGTTTATTTTTTTATCTTCCCCTTTAGTGCATTTAAAAAATAGACTAGTAAAGTTCATTCATCCCTCCCCAAGAGAAGGACACTTCTCTCTTTTAGCTAGTATCTCTCAACTCATTTGGAATAACATCTTCTTCAAAACAATGCTTTGGTGCTATTTCCTTTCCTATCCTGAAATGAGGTGTTGGATGCATGGGGTAATGTCTAACATCCTTACTTAGCTCCCACCACTAGGGACCTGTGAGCTCCAACAATCTTACTGAGGAACACAGAAATCTCCCTCATAAAACTGTATTGTAGTCAGACCAACATGGCAGCCAAATCCCATTAAAAGATCAAAACAGCAATGCATATGCACGAAAATGAAGCCTGACTGGGTTAGGTAGGGTCACCTTGGGTCAACCAAGTGTTGATGTCCCTAGATATGACTATGTGAGATTTAAAGGTAGAAGCTTGGGTAATACAGGGAATTTGAGAGGGATCTTGATGTACTTTTCTCAAGAAGTTCGAGGACCACAAACTCAGGAGATTTAGACCTGGATCTTTTTTGCAGAATTTCTTGCCTGGGCATAGCTGACAGTTTCCCAGTTCTAGCGCATGACTAGTTTAACCATCTGCTCTGTCACTTTCACTATGTCCCTTATGGAAATAAATTATTCACTCAACGATAGAAGGGTAGTAAAAGGCACTGAGTAGTTTTCCATGAAATTCTGTTTGCCTGGGGTTTACCCCACTGGTTTGGTATCCGTTCTAGTGGTCCCATCAGAAAGACAATGGTTGCACAATGATTCGAACAGACAAGGCTTTTCAACTTTCTTGGCATATACTTTCCATATACCTAGGTTTCCAAAACAATTTAATTGGACATACTGTGGGTCTCAGTAGTCTCTGCTTCTCTGTTGTCTTCCAGGCAAGTTTGCTGCGGGAGCTTTCATGATATCCAGTCTTGGAGGAGTTTGCCTTCTAGGCCCTCAATCTCTGTATGTACTTATGCTTAAATCTGATCTCACTGAAAATCCACTTATAAAACTCTAAGTTTTGTCCAAACTTACAGAACTAAAGAATGTAATTTTTGTTCTATGTAAACACATAGAACATCACAAAAAGACCAAAAATTGAGGGCATGGACTCTGCCTTCCTGCCTCTTTTTAGTCCTTTAATTTTTTGATCAAAGCACTGTGTTCAGCTTCTTCTAAGTCTTCACTGCCAGTCATCTTTGCCTCATTTCACAAATAAAAGCAGTCTCTGGCCCAGGATGCTTCAGTGGTTCCTGGTCCTGGGATGCAGGTGCCTGCTAGGAAGCTTTGTTGATCAAAGCACCAGTTTGGGTCTTAGCTGTGAGTTAAGGAAAAAAGCCAAACATTTCCACAGCCATTCCCATTGACAAATGTTACATTTTTAAGTGTCAAGACTATATATTAGAAGAGAGCTGATGCTTTTTTTACTTTTTGTTTTTTTGGAGACATGGCCTCACTATGTAGCTCAAGCAGGTTGGCCTCAGACTCATGGAGACCCGGCCTCAACCTCCTAAGTGCTGGGATTTCAGGCATGCCCCACCACACTTGGGTGTAATTAACTTTCACAAACATATGCAATCTAGAAAATCTATATTCATTCTGACTTGAATATATTTGCTGCTTGCTCTCACTGGTCAACTAGTCTCTACCCCTTCATTTGTCCTACAATGTGTTTTTTTAGTGTATATTAGCTTAATGAGAGTGGATTGTGGGTTCTACTTCAAATAGTCATTAATACAAAATAGAAGTCTTACTCATAGTCAAAAATTTCTTGTTTGACAACATTCACAGAACTGTCACATTTTAGCAATAAGAAACATATCTTCTGACTAATGGATTAATTAAAAAAGGGAAAATGTTCTAACCATCTCATAACAAAGTTTTATTTATTATGTTTAATATTACCAGATTTAATAAAGCACTTATGTTGTGTGCAGTTATGTACTAAAAATAAGAATAACTCAACCAAGAAGAGAAATTTACCAGATTTATTGATAATAGAAACATTTTAAATTTCAACCTGTGTATTTTTGTTGAAGAGAAGTGATACAATAATTAATCTTTTAAATCCTTCCAAAATATAAAAGACATAACCAAATTCTATAGATAATATAAAATGGAAATACAAATTCAAGGAGAAACAAAATGCTTATATACTTCTAAAATTAATGACAGTGTACATAAAACTGTTCCGCTACTTAGATCATATGGAATATATTGAAAAGAATAATGTAACAGGTTTTGTTAAAAATGTCAGTATTTCTAATATGACTGTGCTTGTTATTATATAAATAGATAAAGGAAAACATCAAATGTTAACATAAAATATATGAGAAGGAATATAGCTCTTCAAAACTATTTTGGGGAATATACAAGTAAAACAATTACTACTACAATGAAGTAAAATAAATCAGTGTCCCCGTGTTCTTTCCCAGTCTGACGTAAAATCAGGCATCCCTTTCATTCCTCCACCTGTCATCACTTCTCCACCTATAATACGAGCATGATAAAAACTCCGTGCAGCCAGCAGTGTCCCTGGAGTTCTCGCGAGGGAAACCCTGTGTCTCCACCCACTACGCTGTATATCAGATTCCATGTGAACTGCTGACAGCTGGTGCTACTGACCTCGTTCTTTTTTTATTTATTTATTACAGGAACCTGGAAGATCCTTGAGTCTGAGCAAAACATATTGACTCAAAACCTGAGATTTATAACAGCGTCTAACCTTATCCTTTAAACTTAGAGTTTTTGTCATCTTAATATGATTGTACATTTTACATACATAAAATATACTATTCACATAAATCTATATAGTCTTTTAACAGCAAAAATATGAAATCATGGGCTGAGGATTTAGCTCAGTGGTTCTGGCACCTGCCTTGAAAGTGCAAGGATCTGGGTTCAATCCCAGGTAACTACATACAACAATAGCGGGCATGGAGATTGATGCCCAGCAGCAACCAGTACAACATACCACAATGCTGGGCATGGTGACTCACATCTGTAACCCCAGCACTCAAGAGGCAGTAGCAGGAGGATTGCTGTGAGTTTGAGGCTGAGCTGTTTCAAAAAAAAAAAAAAAATGATATCAACAAGTAAAAGGATCTTAAAAGTTCATGCTCTTAAATGTTCTATAACCTTTTCCCTCCGCGAGTGAAAAGGGAGATGAGCCCCCACCTGTGCTCTGCTGCACCCTCTGCCTGCATCCCCTCCCCTACTGTCACTACTGCAGGAGAATGACACTGGCTTCCACTAAGGAAATGAAGTTCAGAGGAGCGTATGATGGGGATCCCGCATGAGAATGCATTTGTAGGCAACTCTGTCTCTGTATGAACACCACAGTGTCCTTATACAAGACTGGTACCATGTCAGAGAGCCACATATCTGGTGTGCTCACTGACAGATGCAGCCTGTCTTTGTGTTACTTTTTTTATATATCAGTTTATTCACATACTTAAAAATTATTAAGTACTTCCTCTGAACTTGGCTTGTGTACACCACTGACCAAAGAATTGCATTGCTTTATTTGTCCATGTTGACTGTGAGCACAGGTGTAGACGTGGGAAAGAGAGATGAATGTGACATCCAGAAGTAGATCAGGATCCACACGTGGCATCTGGGAGCTCTTTGTATCAGTCACAAGAAGCATCTTTATGTAGCTATTAAAAGTGAACATTTCTGAAAATAACCGTCCGACCAGCAAGGACAATTGCAGAAATGGAACCAATGAAAAAAATGTCAAGTGTAATTTGGCATGTTAGGTTTAACGGTATTAATCTCCGAGCTCACACTGATAACCTAGAAAACATTTTAGATTTGCAGTCAAAGCTGACATCAGCCAGTAGTGGGATAAATAACTTCCAAAGTGCCTCCCAATAACAGGACTGTCTCAGGTTCACTAGGAGCCCAGAATTCCATTCAGACAACTTAGTTACACAATGTGGAGCTGACGACTAACCTGGGGAGAGCGAAGGCATCCTCACTCAGACAGGGATGCTTTACATCCTGAGGGTGGGCAGGGGGCAGGAAAGGGCAGAGCTATGGAGAAGAGGGGTTGGCAAGCACCCACGGGTCTCCTGATAACTTTGGGACAGTTTCACTAATCTCTGGCACCTCCAGCAGAGGGCAGGCAGGGATAGAGAAAAAAGAGGAAATTCAGCTTTCTTGGTTCTATTTGCAGGCAATCTTTGACCTGCACAGTAGTGCAGAGCACAGTGGTCACTGCGTGAGCTGACATGTGAGGAGCGATCTTAGTGACCGCGCTAAGACTGTGAGTGCTTCTTGATCTGGGACAATGATGTCAAAACGTTAGGACTCTTACTGCTTAGTGTTTACTTGTCATCATCTAAAACATTAAAATTATTGAGAATTAAAGTGTTTTGTCACTGTAAAATAATTTGAAAGTGTCCTTTGAAGCCGAGCGTGGTGCCACACATTTGTCATCTCAGCACTTGGGAGGCTGCCTTAGCAAGACTCTAAGCTCAGAGTCACCTGGCCTGTATAACAGACCCTGTCTCAAGACAAATAAACAAGCAAGCACGTGAACAAACAAACAAACAGAGTACTTTGAACAGTGCCTGCTGTCTTCTTCTACTGACAGAACCATAGGCAAAAGCCATCTTTCCTAGGCCTTAGCTAACTGTTGTACTCCTTTCTTTTTTTTTTAAGATTTTGTGAGACAGGGTCTTGCTTTGTGGTTCAGGCTGGCCATGAGCTCAGCCTCCAACACACATCACAGCAATCCTTCTGCCTCTGCCTCCTGAGTGCTGGGATTACAGGTGTGAGCCACCACACCCGGCACTGTGGTATGTGGTACTGGTTGCTGCTGGGGTGAGTCTCCATGCCCAGTATTGTTATGTGGTGACCAAGGATCGAACCCAGGTCCTTGCGCTTGCGAGACAGGCGCCGGAACCACTGAGCTATATCCCCGGCCCTGTACTCCTTTCTAAGCATGGATTTGCTTCCAACTGTTATACTTTTCACTTTCCTTGTTATGAACTAGCTCCAAGAGTTTCTGTGAGCAGCACCTCCTCTGGGATATCTTCCTTACAAGGAGTTCTCTCATTTTTGTCAGTAAGTTCCCCTCCACTGTCCTCCCCCGGCCAGTGATGGATCGTATCTAATGGGGGTAGCACCAATATGTCCATAATCAGTGATTTCTTTGATAAATAATTCTAACTTTACTGCTAGTATTATCATTTTTTGTTTCTTGCTGTAATTTCATTTTTGGTGATCAATTACCTTTCTTAGTTAGCTACTTTTGTTAAGTGTCACATGGAGTTATCACTGGAAGATAAGACAGCACAACTATATGCTTGGCTGACCATAACTAACCCAAAGAACAGATACATAGTGACTAATTGGCTACCGATTTTGCAAACAATGATGTGACTGTTGCTAATCACAACAGTGACTGTCACTCTAATTGATATAGCGATTTATGGGCTCAAGAGCTAGCAGTAATGTTTGTAATTTATGGAGTTTAATAGTTACTATACCATATGTCTATTATGTGTTGCTATAACAGAATAACAGAGATTGAGTTATTTATAAAGAAGATGAGTTTTTGGAGGCTGCAAAGCCTGAGGTAAAGGTGCTTGTATCTGAGGAGTACTTTCTTGCTGAGTCAGCCCATGGAATAAGACAAAAGGAGAACAGAGGGTGGTAAAGAATTAGAAAGAAAGAGAAGGCAAACCTGATTTTATAATGCCTACTTTTTGTCAAATGAACTTCATCCCTCAATAGCAACATTAATTCACTCGTGAGGGCAGAGTCCTCACAACCTAATCATCTATTGAAAGTTTTACATTTCAACACTGTTGCACTAAAGATCCAGTTTCCAACATGCGTGCTTTGAGGGACACACTCAAGCCAGAGTTTGGGCCATGCTCCTGGAGGGACCACTGCTATTTAACTAAATTGTGGTAACTGGAACTGGTAAATACTGAAACCATGCCAAATGAGGACTATTAAAATATATGAACACACATTTCTCAAAAATCTTGTTTCTGGGGAGATAGAGAAGATATACTTTTCCTATATCTCCTGCTCTGTTTAACCCAAACCCTTGGACATCATAAACAACAGAGATGTAAGAAGATTCTGAAAAGTTGCCTGAAGAAGCTAGACTTATGGGACTATCAGACTCTTGGGGGACACAGGTGTGAGTTCTTGGACTTTGTTCTTTGCTCACATATCCCAGATTAGCAGCTCAAGAGGCTAGTAGCCTGGAAGCACCATGAGTACAGAGCACAGAGGCCACAGGAGTGTGTGCGCCCTCAGTCACAGGCCAGGAAGGGGCTGCCACAAGTCAGCTGCCATGGAGATATGACACTCTGCTCCAGTCCAACAGGAAGTTCTGAGTTCTACTTTTGCCCCTACCCTGAAGGTTGACTGAGGAGCCCAGACCTCAGCTCTGTCAGGCTGCAGTGACAGGGCCTTCCCTCCTCAGGAGGGGTCTTCCAGGAGGTGGTAAGAAGGTTCCTACCTGCTGTGGTGGCTGTAGACACTTAGACTCAGACTCAGAAAAACTAAGCACCCTGCTGAATTGTTATCAGAGGCCAGCAAGAGACTCAGGACTTCTGACCATGTCCGGTGCTCCACAGCCACCTCCCCAACCCATGTTGTCACTGAAGACCACTTGGGAAGCAGGTATACTATGGAAGGCCTAGTATGGAGGTGCAGCTGCCTCCCTTACCTAGCACAATAAGGAGCTCTCCTCCCTCCAGATGTCAGGAGGCTGCTGAGGAACCTGAATTTTCATCCCCACTCCGCTGTCAAAGGGAGATCCCAGAAAGCCTTTAAACCAGATGTCAACAGACACCAACACAAGATAACACAGGTGCTGGAATTACCTGACAAAGATTTTAGCATATGAGGCGAAGATTTAGCTGAGCGGTTCCAGCAGCTGCCTTGCAAGCGCAAGGGCCCAATCCTGGGTAACCACATACAACAATGTCAGGTGTGGTGACTCACACTCACCAGCAACCAGTACCACATACCACAGTGCTGGATGTGGTGGCTCATAACTGTAATCCCAGCACTCGGGAGGCAGAGGCAGGAGGATTGCTGTGATGTGAGTTTGATGCTGAGCTCAGGGCCAGCCTGAACTACAAAGTGAGACCGTGTCTCCAAAAAAACCCCAAAAATTTAGCATACAATGCTATAATAAATATTTGCAAACTTGAAATTAATCCACAAAAAATTACACTGACTGGGCGGGGGGAGGCAAGCCTAAAAGGGGTACACACTGTAACTTTATATAAATTCCATTGCTATAGCATCTTAAAGTAACAAAATTATAAAAATGGAGATTAGAGTCATTTACTAAAAGCTTAGTAGGGAGAGAAGTAGCGGCTCTGGTTGTTAAAGAGAAGCAAGGAGGAGGAGGAGAGAGGAAGGTAATGAAAAAAGAATTGAGATGCATGATGTGCACAGACCACCAACTCTCCTCCGTGAATGTGATCAGTACATACTGCAAACTAATACAAATTAGAAACAAAAGAGCAACAAGAGAAATCTTTGTCATGGACACTCTGAATCTTGACTGTATCAATGTCAATATCATACTTACCTCCTAATGTAGTTTTGCAAGATTCTACCTCAGGGAGAAACCAGACAATGTGTCTGTAGCAGGGATGCGGAGAACAGAGAAAGTACCAGGACAAACAAGGCTGCTTTATCACCAAGTGCAAACAGATGAGCTGGCTCCACGCAGGAACCAGCACAAAACAGGGCGAGAGGACAGACGGGAGTAGAGAAGTGGTTGGCAGGCAGTTGCCAGGCACTGGTCAGAGGATTCGCTGCCTCAAGGAGTCAAGGGGCTAAAGTAGGGCAGTCTGTGCTCCTGGGTCCGGGCAGTGGTGGAGATGTTTCCTGGCACCAGGGCTGGGACACGGTGGCTTTTCCCACCAGCATCGTTTGTCTGTAAGAGCTTTTCTCTCAGGCAACCATGGTGGGGGGACAGGTGTGTCATGTCCCTGGCATGACAGGGTCTGTAGGATTTCTCTGTATTATTTCTTACAACTGAGTGTAAATCTATAATCATCTCAAAGTAAGTTATTTTTAAAAAGCAATTCTGAACTACAAAGTTCTGGGTCTTTTTCTCTTGTTTCTCACTGTGCTGTGATTCAAACTCAGGGCAAGCATTTAAACTAGATAAGCACTGAACTACTGAGCCACAGTTTCAGCCTCTCTGTGCTCTTTTCTATAACAGACTTAGAAGCAAAATACTTCATGAGGCAAAATACAGAGTAAGTATATTTAACTTGCACTACAGAGCAATTGCTTCATACATACTCTTTAATCTGCTTCCTTTTCAGACACAAGGTAGTGGTTAATCCAGTGCTTTATATTCATGAAGTTACTTGTATAAATATCTTTTTCAATGTTTCAATTCAATGTTTCTTATTAAGTACTATTAAAACTGGCAGCCTGACACCAACAGAATTTAAATCTAATTAACATTAAATCTAAATTTCAGGGGCTTATGGTAATTTTATTTCACATCAGGACTGAATGAAAGTTTATAATGGATGGTAATAGACCTTTCAGAGAACCTGGAGTTATAGTAAAGATAAGACTACAATGACTGAAGCTGTACTTTAGCAACAGTACTAGACAGAGCAGGCTAAGGAAATTCACTTAAAGATCATCCAAGCTGGGAAGAGATTTGTGCAGAGGGAAGCCATTGAGAATTAATAATGCAAAGGGCTGGATACTCAGGATCACCTACAGGAATCTTTCTATGGTTTGATCAATGCTATAGAAAGAAAAGGACTGTTGGACCTTGAATTACTTAGCAAAATTATTAAGCAGAACCTTGTTCTTAGGTCATGAAGGATTCTGTGGATATTTTTTAAAGGCTATGTCCAGAAAATAGATTTTCTGAATTAACAGTCATGCGGTGCAACTGACATTTCAGTCAGTGATGGGTCGTGTGTACAATAGTCACAAGAGATCACTGTATATTGTCTCCTGAAGCTGCATCAGCTTTTTTATAAAAATAAACTCTATGTTGTATGCACAACCACAAAATCACCTCATGTCACGTTTCTCAGAATATGTCCTGTCATTAGGTGATGCATAATTTTATAAATACATAAAAATTTAATAGATATGGACAAACCTAAAGTGAACCAATTTATATCAACACACAACAGAATGTGTGGTTGTCCATTTTCCCACAATCTGCTTACGTATTCATATCTTTAGTCTTTTACTGATTCCTGAGTTTTTAAAAACTTTTTAGCTGTTGCTCATATGCTGTTTGTTAGGAGATCCTGGCTCTTATGTTCTTGAACTTATAGAAATGTACCCTTCTGTTTTGAGACCCGATTCTCTGCTTCTCTGAGATTGTGTCTCCAGTACTTTTTTCTTTAAGAATAGAGAAAGTTACTGGGACTTTCCCTGTTCAGTCCTTCTTCGATGTGACCACTTCTGCGTTCAGGGTCCCCAAATGGGGAGCAAGAGGACAGGAGGGAGTCTGTCCACACAAGGTTATCATTTCGTTTACATGCGGCTCCTGGGTGTTTTGTATATATTAGATGAGCATATGATAAGTAAACACACAAGCATTTGGGCTTTGTGAGGCTGAGTATGGCTTTTTTTTTTTTTTTTTTCTTTCCGTTTGGGCCTTTGGCGAAGTCCTCAAGAGTCCTGTACCAGCTGGTTCTCATTTTCCATGGTGAAGCCTCCCTATAACACTGCCCTCTTGTGGGCTCCCCTGAAAACGCTACTTCCTTTCACAGAGATTGTAAATGTCGGTGTCCTCTGATTCTCCAGTTGGGCTAACACCCTCACACTTGTATCCTGAGAAATGGAGTAGTCCTTTCCACCCAGACTTGGTAACCCTGATACTAGGATCCAAAACAGCATTACTGTGTTCACGTTTTTACAAAGGCCTCACGAAAATAACTTTCAGCTTTAGTCAGTCATCCTTCTTCACTGGAAGTTAGCCATGTCCTTTTGAGCCATATAGTGATAAGAAAACATAGAGGTCTCACAGTCAATATCGTTAGGACTTTTCAAGTGACAAATTTATCAAAACCCGTGTCAAATATGGCATAAATAGACACAGAAGTAATAACATGATCCTACACTCCATTTTACAGTATTCATTTGTCAAATGAAATGAAAGCAATTGGAAGAGAGAGAAAAAATGTAAAATGAGAGGAGTTAGAAGGCAGAACAGGCCCTGTACATATTATCCCATTTTCACAAGTCTTCAACCAAAATTAATCTTCCTTCCCCAGATTTTCACTGACCTTGATTTTAGTTGTCTGCTTGGATCACAATTATACATGTTAGAAAATTGTTTCTGAAAGGTAAGGACTCAGGCTTTTAATCTTCCAAGACTTTGATGTATAATTAAAGTAGAGAGGAAAAGGGGATAAAAATGCTTTGATTGACACAGCCTCCATAGGCATTAGCTTCCTAATGTGGCTACTGTAACAAAATATCACACCTTACAGGCTTACAACAAAATATGTCCTTTCACAGTTCTGGGAGCTAAAAGCTCAAAAATCAGAATGACTGGGCTGCAAGGGAGGTGCCAGCTGGACTGTGCTCCTTCCAGAAAATCTAAGGGGGAATCCATCCTCTTCC
>PVIR01020571.1:19981-30385 GCA_004026965.1 Petromus typicus | reverse complement strand
AGGGGGGGGGGGGGGGAGTTAGCTCAGTCGTTCCGGCGCTTGTCTTGCAAGTGCAAGGACTCGGGTTCGATCCCCTGGTAACCACATACCATACTGGGCCACATACCACATTGGGCGTGGAGACTCACGCCCAGCAGCAACCAGTACCACATACCACAGTATCAGGTGTGGTGGCTCCCGCCTGTAATCCCAGCACTCGGGAGTCAGAGGCAGGAAGATTGCTGTGATGTGAGTTGGAGGCTGAGCTCAGGGCCAGCCTGAACCACAAAGCGAGACCCTGTCTCAAAAAACCTAAAAAAAAAAAAAAAAAAAAAAAAAAAAAAAAAAAAAAAAAAAAAAAAAAAAAAAAAAAAAAAAAAAAAAAAACAAGTAGAAATACAGATAGTCATAAAAAATATATGTAAACGGAGACAATAGAAAGTTGGGGATACATTTCTTATTTTTTTAACTACCAACCAAATAACTCATTAGACCCTGAGTGAATGTTCAATCCCCCGGACTCTGAAGGCTCGGGCCAAAGATACTTCTTGTAAGTCTTGTATTGTTTCAAAACCTAATATAAACTTTGCTCCATTCTATTTCTGCTTATTTCTCCCCTCATCTTCTTTTTCTTCTTTCTTCTTCCTCTTTCTCATTCTACTCCTTTCCCTGCTCCTTTCTTTGTCCTCCTCTTCTTCCATCTCCTTCTACTTCCTCCTCTTCCTCCTCAGGCTCCTCTTCCTTCTCTACGACTGAAGACTAAACCCAGAAACTCCTAAGCGCATCCCCCGCCCTTTTTAGGCTTTTATTTTGAAACAAGTTTTCCCTAAAATATCCAGGAAGGCCAAGGACTTGTGATCCTCCTCCCCCAGCCTCCTATGGAGCCAAGACAACAAACACTGTATTTGGCTAATCCTACTATATATTTCCTATTAAAGTGTTAGCTATTTAAATAAAAATGATGCTTCAGTACAGACTCCATGCTCACCTTGAAGTTTAAGGACCCTGGGTGTGAAAAATAGACTACACTGCTATCAGTGGTATCACAGAAGGGTTCACTGACACTGAGTTCAGAGTAAGGCCCTGCAGCGAGGGAGGAGACAGACACAGACCTCAAGGAGCAGGAACAATGAGAGAAATGAGAGAAGAGGCTCCCAGATTAACTTCTTCCTGATTAGTGCAGGACCCACCCTGTTCATCTTCCATTTTACTCAACTTCTCAGCCATCTCTACCTTTGACTCTTCTCAAAGGAAGGAGAATTCTGTCATGAGGTAGGTAGATGACTGTTGGCTGGGAGAGCTATGAGGGGCAGGACTTCTGGCAATGCATGGAGGAGACTTTCAAATCTGAAGACCTATAGTCCTGCAATTTTCTATGCCCCCTAAAGCAGTAATTTCAAGAAAAATATGTTCAGTATAATAAATATTTATTTAGCCCTTTCCTAAGTGCACAATACTATATGAAGCAATAGTGAACAGGACAGACTTCTTGGAATTATTGATTGTAACCACAGAGATAGAGAGAAAACGAGTTGTCTGTCTGACTCGTCTACCTCAGATATGGTGACCAGACTGTGGGGTTTTGACATCACATTTTCCATGCAGACCCTCAACTCAACTCCGATATTCACAGCTGTTTAACCAAGAGGAAGATAAGGGGGTGATTTACGTTGTATTTGCTCCTAGGCTGTGAACACAAAGGAAGGAAAACATTGTTAAGGGAAAAAGCAGGCTCCTCCCTGCAGCAGTATGTTTTTTGGTCCTCGTGCAGTAGACAGCAGGACCAATAATCCAGTCTGCAAAACTGCCAGATAAAAAAAACAAGCCCTTTGAAGTAGCTAATGAATACACTCTTTTTAACTTACTCCGATCTCATCGCTGAGAGCTGTGCAGTTGCTCCTGGGCAGAAGTTTCACTAATGTAGGGATGTTGACTGGCCACTGCATCAAATATTTATCAAGTCACAGATGGGAATCTACAAAGAGTTTGTGGAGCGGTTTAGTGTCTCCCTTTGGTTCTAGGGGAAGCACGTCCGCACTGCACAATGCAAGTCCACAAATACACACTTTTAAGCTTCCATGTAGGGCTGGTGACCCATTTTAAACAGGTTAAATGAGGCCAATTTCAGCACTCCCTTATTTTTTTTTTCTTAAAGTCATCATAGCACATTTTCATTGTAGACATTTTAGAAAATATTCTGGAGCCAAGAGAAAAAAACAGAACACACCCATTACTTCACCACCCAGAGGTCCTGTGCATTATATTCATTTTTAAATAAAGATTAAGCCATCCCACATGCATTGTTCTGTACAGCTTTTCTCAGTTAACAATGCATTTTAAGAGGTCTACATGTTGAGTAGTTTTCTATAAAATATTTTCATATATTTAGATAGTAATCTAGCATAGGAATGGCTATTATTTATCCAGCCAATCCTGGGGTGTTGGATATTTAAGTTCCATCTAGCTTTTCTATAGAAGTGATGTTTTTGATAGACGTCCTTATAATTAACTGACCCCAGATATGGTATTTTTGCAAACAAATTCATGGAAAATGAATTGCTATGTCAAAGAACCTGCTATCCCCACTTTGATTTCCAGCACCACAGTATGGAAGGGCGTGGTTGTCATTTCTAGTAGGCTGTCAGCTCCCCTAATCTCAAGAAAGGCTGTCCCCAAGGCCGGGGAGTTAGCTCAGTGGTTCTGGCGCCTGTCTTGCAAGCACAAGGACCCGGGTTCGATCCCAGGTAACCACATACCATACTGGGCATGGAGACTCACGCCCAGCAGCAACCAGTACCACATACCACACTGTTGGGCGTGGTGGCTCACGCCTGTCATCCCAGCACTCGGGAGGCAGAGGCAGGAGGATTGCTGTGATGTGAGTTGGAGGCTGAGCTCAGGGCCAGCCTGAACCACAAAGCGAGACCCTGTCTCAAAAGACCTAAAAAAAAAAAAGAAAAGAAAGGCTGTCCCCAATGTCACAAAGCTACATACTGGTCTGGAAGTTTGGGGGTGTTGGTCTGTACGTTTATTTTTGTAACAGCTTCCTTGAAACTTGAACTTTTGTCTTCTTTAATTTAAAACAGCTATCTTATTTCACTGATCTCTCATCTCTTTAGTTACATTGGGGAGAAAGAAGGATCCCTTTAATGGTAAATAGCAGTGCCTGGGCTTATAAGGATTTATAGCTTGTTCTTTTGCACTGGTAGTAACCACAATTATAATGCTGGGTCTATCGATATCTTTTTCCTTTAGCATGAGATGGTGAGCTGTTTCCTGCAATTGAAATCTCCAACAACAGAAGCTCAATAATATAGAGAATAAACTTGTGAATATGGTCAGCTTTTCAGTTTGCCAGATAACTGGAAAAAATCACAATGAAACAATGACAAACTATGCCAGCAACTTATCGCCAAAGAAGAGCATTTTGTTACACAAGCACTGGCAGAAAAACAAATAAATGAGAACGGTTCTGGAGTAAAGTACGCTCTCACCTAACTAAGAAGGGGCAAAGGGCATCCTGAACACTCTCATAGGATCCAGAAACGTCCTTTTGGGTTGGCAGCAGCCTCAGAACTCTGGTTTAATAAGCAGCATCTTACACTATCATATCCATGTCTCTGGATGGAGCAGGATCTGACCCAGTCCTCTTCCTCCCTGGACAAGAAAAAGTGACAGAACCCCTGTACTTTCCCTTCCAAAGAAATGACCTCGCCAGTCCTCACAGGTTCTTGCTAAGGTGCGTGGTCTGTGAAGGGTCCTTCAACTGTAGTTACGTGGGGGACTAATTTTATGACCTTCCTATACCCACAAATCACTTATATTATTATTCCTTTAGTATTTAAGTCAACACTTTCTTCAAAAAATAAAATTATTTCAAAGGAAACTTAATATCTCAACATAAATGGGAAACCACTTGTCATACAGAAAACAAAACAGTGAAAACAGATTCCAGCTTCTCAGTTTTGCTTGCCAAAGACTCTCAGCCTGCACCTTGGACAGTACTTTCTGAATCTCCAAACAGAGGAATTAACAAGTGAAAGAAATGAAAGATTAGTGCAGGTGAAACTTTGCCCTTGACAAAACAAAAAGATGGAGGGAGAATGAGAATTGAAATGAAAGTCTTGTCCAATGAGAGCTCGTGCATTTGGATTCTCTGTGTGCAGCTGGGGGCGGGGTTTCCCACCAGTTTGCAAAACACAAGTGGGAAAAGGCCAGACCTGTACAGAAGCTCTGCTCGCCCACTTGCTAATTATAAACCCTTGGGCAAATCAATTCACTTCTTAAAGCCTCAGCTTCCCTAGCTGTAAAATGGGTTATAATAATCTCTAATAAGGATAATGTGGGAAAGAAGGAGGATAAGAACATTTAAGCATCTTACAAATCTCTAAAAGTGCCGTACAAACCACGAAGAAATATGTTTATTTATAGGAGTATGTTTATTTACAGGTATAAGATCTTTACCTGAGCCAATGTATACTTACAGGTTACAATGCATAACCATTACAGGGCTAATGGAAGACCCTTAAGCCTCAGTCTTCGTAGCTGATATCTGTGGTTGTTCGTCACCTACTGCTGTTAATCACATTTTGTGTTGATTTTCTGTACCTCATGATGTTTTGATATCTTAAGGTCTCACTGCTCTGGGAAGGGCCTACCTATCCCAGGAGGTTTAATTCATTCCTACAGGCAAATTTGCTGGTAAGTGTATCTGTATGCAAACTGATTCCCTAAGCCATATCCCCCATGAACCTCCATTTATCAGGCTGTTATAGTCCGGGACATAAACCTCCTACTCTAAATCACCCAAGGCCAAGTACCAGACAGCCCCAACCAGGCCAGAGCCCACCAAAATTATTCAAACTACACAATCCTAATCCTGTTCAATAGATTCCCCTACATTACCCATTCCTCCCCATGAAGACTACAAAGAGGCCTTTGTCCACCTCTGGTACTTCTCCAGGCTCTGTAGAGGCTCTGCCCTGTGCAGCCTGCCACCCCCGGGACCTGGGAGCCCTGAACTATCACATCAATGCAGTTGTCTCCGGATCTGCTGGCCTCACTGTACCTGGACAAAGACAAAATCCCAGGCACATTGTAAAACAAGTACAACCCACGAAAATCCTCCCCAATGCCAATCTCAACTTTCTGGTGACTACAGGGGAATATTTCTCACTCCCATCTCGGGGCGGAGTTCACAATGCCAGGGTAAGCCAATCAAAGGATGGCGAGGTGATCAACTCAGAAATGGACACATAACCACATGAAAGTTACAGTGAATCTCTCTCCAGGGGAGAACAAAAAATGAATTTAGGATTTTGTTTTCTTCTGCTGCAGTGAAAACTGAGGTGTTAGGTTTGTAGCTATGCAGTGATTTTGCTGGCTAGAGGCAAACAGCCTGTTTGAAATGCAGCCAAGCAGGGAAAGCAGCGCTCCTTTTCAAGGAGCTCTGCTCCTTTTTGGAGAAAAATTTGGTCCTAGTAGTGTGGTTGGAGCCAACCCTAAAGCTGGACTTCTTAGTTCCCTGTGTGCAAGACACTGCAGGTTGGATTTGTTCTACTTTCAAGTAAGAGAACCGTACTTTCCAGGATCTTCTTTGCCCTTGATGGTCAAAGTCACAGCTGGAGACACTGAAAGCTGCAAATGAACTACAGTCATTCAGTTCCACAGTTAGTGTTATGCTAAGCATTACCCGGACCCACGAGACAAACCATGAAACCCCGAAAGGGCTGCAGTTTGCGCAGGAAGACAGGCCAGCAAGCAGCTAGCAGAAAGAGAATGAGGCCAGCCAGGAAGGGGCAAGCAAAGGCCACACGGAGCAGGGCAGGAGCAGTCAAGTCTTCCTACACGTTTCGCCAGGGCCTTAATCCTGTGTTAACCACGGCCTGAACTTAGCTGTCTCCCCTGTGGTGTCTCCAACTCCAGAAGCATCAGCCTCATGGAGCCCTAGAGTCCGGGGACAGCTTCTTGTGTCCCTGGGCCAGATTCATTTCATTCTCCCCACTTCACAGGGCAAATGTTATGATCCCATTTTAGACGGTAAGGCCCTCGTATTCAGAGGTTTAGCGAAGACAGAAGACCCACCAAGACCCAGCAGTGGGATCAAACGGAGGATTCCGAAGGCCATTGCTAAGCTGCTGCGGGGATTTGCTTGTACTAGATCTTATCCCATAAGGGCAGAAGAGAAAGTACCTTTCGGAGGGGACTTGGATCTGTGATAAGATCCTTTCACATTAAATTCTGTGCGCGGACAACAGTCAAGTCAGAAAAATGTTTCTGATGCGCAAGTTATTTTGAGGGGCACGGCTAATGAGGAGAACTGAGCCCACCGTGTATGAGCAGCCTGGCTCCGGACTCCAAACTCTTTTCCGGGCTGTCTGCACCAGGCAGCCCTGAGAGATGGAGCCGGCAGCTGCTGTCTGAGAGAGGAAACCTCTCCCGGGCCCGCCTGCCGATCCGGATCCGATCGCCTGCGGTGGGACGAGCCGGCGAGGTCTCTGACGCTGGCCAGCGAGCGGGCCTTTGCTTGCAGCGGTGCACCTGGGGCTTCTGAGCACTTCGCCGCGTGCCTGCTGGAGACACCGGAGGCGGCCTGAGCCCCAGGCGCATGGCCACCTTGGCAGACTTCCATTTTTAGCTTCGTGTTGACTTGTCAACCTCGTCATCCCGATCAAGGGAAACAGACAATGTATTAGACGGGCAGCCCCTCCAGAGGCCGCGACTTTTAAGGGGCTGCTGACTTCTCCACTTCCGGCTACACCGTAATTACTTTCTTTACAGAGAAGAAAGCGTGGGGAGGAAGGGTACTTGCTGCATGGATGCGGACACGTAGTTCACAGGGAGGCTATGAATATTCATAGGCTCCTTTAGCCCACATCAAATCTATGTGAGAGGATAAATATTTCACTTGAAAATCAAAGCTTGAAAAGAACGCTTTTTAAAATTGTCGTTAGGTTTAACGTAAATGAATATATATATTAAATATAGATTCAAATTAGATATCATTTACAAATACCTAATTAGAGAACTTGCTTCCTTTCCTTAACGGTATTTTGCCAAGATCTTTTTATGATAATTTAAGAGTTTGGAAATAGAAGTGAATAAACACATTAGATTTTGTAGCATATGACTGCCGCCTTTATTTTGAAATTGTTATTTTAGGGGTTCTTTTCTCAAAGATTGGTCAAGAAAATTAGGATTTCACTGCCTTATTTATTCACAAATTTTTCAGAAATTCATGTTTACTGCTATGAACTTATGATGTTATTGCTTTATTGCTCATTGATCACAAAAAATAGACTGGGCTTAAGAATACTAAGGAGGATACTAACTGCCAAGGATTTAGCTCAGTGGTTCTGGCACCTGCTGTGCAAGCACAAGGGCCTGAGTTCGAACCCCAGTAACCACATACCACAGGCCCTGGGCCTGGACCTTCCCTATCTGAAGGAGAACAGAAGACCTGTCTGGCAGGTCTACGCTTCCAAAATAACCACAGAGGAGATTTAAAAAGACAGTTGCAGCTAGAACTGGTATAACCCTAGCACTCTGGGAGGCTGAGGCAGGATTTTGAGCCCAGGTAACCTAGTGACTTGGAGAGAACATATCTCAAAATTTTTTAAAAGACTGAGATTAGTGTGAACAATATGAATTTAATCACGGAGAGGAGAGAGAAACCACCTCAGTCCTTGCCAGGTTTACAGTGCCTGCCTCTTGATCAGCAGAAGTAGGGAAATGGGGCCAGGGATTTAGCTCAGTGGTTCCGGTGCCTGTCTTGCAAGTACAAGCACCCAGGTTCAATCCTCAGTTAACCACAAAACAATACTGGGCGTGGAGACTCATGCCCAGCAGCAATCATAACCACATACCACAGTGCCGGGCGTGGTGGCTCACGTCTGTAATCCCAGCACTCGGGAGGCAGAGGCAGGAGGATTGCTGTGATGTTAGTTTGAGGCTGAGCTCAGGGCCAGCCTGAACTACAAAGTGAGACCCTGTCTCAAAAAAAAAAAAAAAAAAGTAGGGAGATGAAAAAGCCCCACCCACCCACTCCCAGCTTTTCAGAGCAGCTTCCTCAGTCTCCAAAGCATTGGGAGCTTTCTCTCTCATGGCAGGAAACTAAAATGTTTTTTTTCCCAGACGGGAGAGTGGAGATGTTCCCGAGCAAGCTGTAGGACCTGTCTTCCCTCAGAATCTTTCATCTTGGTTTGCGTTCCCTTCTTGCTGAACTTCAGCAGGAACTGATGGCTTTCTGAGTGGCAGGACCACAGCATCTGCACACCCCAGTCGGTGGGGAGGACAGGGCAGAGGGACCGGCAGGACCTGCAGGGTCCCGGCCCAGCTTCAGCGTGCGCTCCCTCTTCGCCATCTGCCCCATGCACTAGAGACTTGTGAGAACCTCAGAGGCTGAGACGCCAATTCCTATACAGATGACTAACTGAGGGGAAACCTCAGAAGAAAGCTGGAGTGTAAAGCGAGAACCAGAGAAGCAGGAAGGGCTGGGAAGAGCCTGCTCAAGGTCGGGGCTTAGGGAAGTCTAGCCTGGACCTGGTTCCCCCGGGAGACCTTCGACATCTAGCGCATCTTGGAGGCTTTCCTGCCTTCCTCAGTCAGCCATGTGCCACGCACGGGCCTGGGCTTTGTCTAACTCCCAGACACCTCCTAGGAAGAGGCTCTCGGACGCTAAGGACAGGCTTCTGCAGAAAAGAACGAAGCATGAGACAGGACAGTCAACATGTGCAGCAGCTGTGTGCTCGAGGTTACATTGTGGTGGGACCGGAGGGCCGAGCGGTTCCGCCTGTGTCAGCGATGGCTGTCACAAGCTTCTGCTCTCCCCCACTCCTCTTTTTTTTGGTATCAACAGATATTTATTATTAAACTAATCCTCATAGAGTTTAGAGTCTTCAATGAACTTATGAATGAATAAACACAAAATAATGCCAAGTTGGGATCATGGCTGTAAAGGGAACAGAACCGGGAGAGGAGATAGGAGGACCCAGTGGTGAGAAGCTTGTTCAAGGAGGCTCCAGGGAGGAGGTTTGAATACGGTAGAACTGGTGCGAGACCAGAGCAGGGCTGGGGAGAGCTGGGCTTGGTGCTGGTGACACTGAGCCTTGTAGACCACAGGCGGGCGTTTAGATTTAACTCACCTGCAACTGAAACCTTGGGAGGATTTTCTCAGCAGGGAAACGATGTCACGTGGATTTTATCCACTCGAACTGAAACTTCCCACAATCTTATTCAGATAGGCAAAGAAAATAGGGTGTTTATACTGGGCGTGGAGACCCACACCCAGCAGCAACCAGTACCACATACCACAGTGCCAGGCATGGTGGCTCACGCCTGTAATCCCAGCACTCGGGAGGCAGAGGCAGGAGGATTGCTGTGATGTGAGTTTGAGGCTGAGCTGAGGGCCAGCCTGAACCACAAAGCGAGACCCTGTCTCAAAAAACCTAAAAAAAAAAAAAGAAAGAAAGAAAGAAAATAGGGTGTTTATCCCTCTGCAAGGGAATCCAAGCTGCAATTTTTCCTAACTTGAGCAAAAACTTGACTTTTCAGGGTTTCATCTCTTTGGTTGAAACCGCTGCCTTAGGAAAATGCCAGGATTTGCCTCGGGAGTGTAGGTCCTGCTGGCGGTCAGGGAAAGGTCTCAGTCTTTTCTACCGCGCTGCAGAAGCCTGTGAGGGGAGGGAAACACACTTGTTTTTACCACAGCCTCCAGCACCGCAGCCCCATCGACTCACCAAGCCTTGATCTCATTGCTGCAAAGCCACCTCTGGCCTGTCCTCCAGTCTTTCAGCTCTTGGCTGTGAGTCATTCTTTCAGGCCACAACCTGCTGTCTGGAATGAAGGCACCTCTGCTGTATCCCTCCGCCAGAGCACAGGGAAACTTCTGGATACTTCCCAAAGGACCCCAGCGTAGACTTTTTGTGCATTAACTCTACTTACTCAAGCCACATCACCAGTTTCACCCAGATGTGTTTGTTCTGCACTTTCCTGGATAGCTCACTACAAGGTGGCCTCTTCCCGATCCCAAATTAGGATCAGGATGCCAGGTAAGTCTACCTTCAATCTCCTAAGAGAGCAGATTGGGGAGACACATTGCAGAGTCTGCGTCCCTGTCCCCACCCCTGACCCCTGGAGCGGAAGGAGCTGGCTTCCACCTTCCTCTTCAGGTAAGGACCTCCTGCTACCTTTTTCCTTCCTCCCCCCCCTTTTTTTTTTTTAGGTTATTTTGAGACAGGGTCTCGCTTTTGTGGTTCAGGCTGGCCCTGAGCTCAGCCTCAAACTCACATCACAATCCTCCTGCCTCTGCCTCCCGAGTGCTGGGATGACAGGCGTGAGCCACCACGCCCGGCACTGTGGTATGTGGTACTGGTTGCTGCTGGGTGTGGGTCTCCACACCCAGTATTGTTATGTGGTTACCGGGGA
>PVIR01020571.1:0-19881 GCA_004026965.1 Petromus typicus | reverse complement strand
GCTTGCGCTTGCGCTTGCGAGACAGGTGCCGGAACCACTGAGCTAACTCCCCGGCCCCTTCCTCCCCTCTTGACTTTATATTTTCAAATTAAAATATTGAATTTACATTTTCAAACTAAAATATTGACTTTACCTTTTTAAACTATTACCCCTGTTACACATACTACAAGATCACTCTATGCACAGTGCGGAACTTAAAGAGAACAGAAGGATATAAGCAGAGATACTATTTGCAAATTGGCTTACATTCCTCCAAGAGCGAGGTCTGAGCAGCTGGCACTGGAGTTTTGGTGGGAGTTGGAGTGAAGAGAATAGGTCTGGTATATATTTGGGGTGCAATCTAGCCAGCAATGTGTTTTACAAGCGTTTATTGAGCACTTGCTCTGCACAAGGCCCTGGAGAGACACAGAGATGAAGAAACAGGACACCTGCACTGACCTTCTCTACAAAGGTGAGCCAAGGTGAGAAGAGACATAAACAACTGCATTAGCTGCTTTAGCTGGAGAGTTGTGTATGACGGGAGAGCATAAGTGGGGATTACCAGGGTGGATTCCTAGATTCGGTGACAGCGAATTTCAATGCCATCGTCTCTATAGTTATATATACAACCTTGAATAAGTTACTCAGCTTCTCTTAGCTTCAATGTTCACAAGTCAGAAAGAAGAGACAAAGGTCATTAGAGTTTACTACGGAGGGTTGTGTAAGGACTTGAGACTGTATCTGGAGCACTTAGGAGCATGCAGCAGCCCCAAGGCCCTGAACACGCGTTTGTTAAGTCACTGAGCACCTGGACCAGGCATCTGAGCCCAAATTCTCTTTCACTTCCCTAAAAGGCCCCAGCGGCATTTCCGTGACAAACACTGTGTCAGTTGCTAAGTCCACCCACCCAGCACTGGGGCGGAGCACAGAGCTGACCTATGCCTCCGTGGAGGCTCAGAGATGACCAGATGGATGCGGTTTCTCTGTGTGAATGGGGGACCCCAAAGAGCAACACCTGACAAGTAATTACTGACGGCATTCAAAGGGTCCTCCCCTCCGCCTTCTCAGGAAGCCTTGTCAACCCATTTCCCAGATGAAGACTGAGATTCAATGAGGGCAAAGTAACTTACTCAAGCTAGTGAGTGGCGGGTTCGGAACTCAAGGTTTGACTTCAAAACCCACACATTTCTGAGTGTAACCAACTAGCAAGAGCGACATGCCGAGTGTCAGCTGTACCCAAGGCTCTGTGCAGCTCTCAGGGGTCTAATCTGGGCTGAGTCCACAGGCAGAGAAGAGACAGGTGCCTAACCTGTATTCCTCTGAGTCAGGGGGGACCTTGACATCAGAGGGTCACAGAAGGGCTCACCTGACTCTGGGTGAGGGACACAGTATGGCTTGGAAGCCGAGTTGTGTGTGTGTATGTGTGTGTGTGGGTGGGTGTGTGTGGGTGGGTGTATGTCCCCACACACACATACGCGCACCTACCAGTAAGGTTATTTTGCCATTGTATCTACATTTCTTCATCTAGAGAATGGAAAGAAATTACTTCAGCTGTAATGGAATATGAAACAGTAGGATACTGGTTATGCTTCTCATCAATGCCTGACACACAGTTACTGATTCAAAGCAGTAGCTGCTCCTGTTATGACGCCAGACAAAGTTGGGTGTAAACGGCGCTAAGCAACACAATGTCTCAGTGTTTCTTTATATAACCCCTGACCTTTTGGACCTGCTATCCATTTGCATAAATACATCTTGAAGAATGTATTGTTTAGTTTTTCCCTTTTCTATCCACTAAGGTCTGTCCTGAGGGGAAAATTCTTCAGCCGCTGGAAGAACCCAGGCAGGTCCTCTGGCTTCTCCGTTTACTTCTAGGTACCGTAGTCATTTTAATTCAGAGTATGATCTCAATTTGAGAATTAAGGTGCCCAGTCACCATGCTCTAATATGTCTCTTGCCCTCCCCTTCAGACTGGGAGCTGGGAGTGGGATGTACTCAGCAGCTTTCAGTCTTTCTACTTATCCACCCACCCACTGATGCTCCTGGAGGGCCCAGGGCTTTCTCCTTTGTCACTGGAAGCAGGACAGTATCTCAGGATAGTTAATGATCAATCCTCCCCAGACTAGACAGAAGGGTAAAACTGACTCTTTGAGGAATTTTCCTAGTGTTCTTTGGAGATGCCCAGGAATGCACTTTGCTCCCTGTCCATCTCCCCAACTTGAGTGAATTTATTCCTATTCTGGCTGCACGTGACTTCGCCCAGAGACCCTGTATGTTGTCAATTCTCCTCACAGTATCTTCCAACCAAGGTCTTCTTCCTTCCACTGAGAGTGGTTTTCTTGGGCAAAATCCAAAATGGCCCCACACTGGCTTTCTCTCACACAGGATCCACATCCGGTCAGGGCAAACACAGTCTGCTCTGTTAAGCAGGAAGCAAACAATCATTTCCCAGGTCTCAGGCGAGCATTCAGTGCCATTCCCACTAAATACCAGCTCTGTACATTCTCAGACACAGCTCACACCTGACTGGACTACATACCACAAGCGACAAAGGACTTGTCTTAAGCTGTCTGAGCAACTCCTTGAAGTCATTTTCCTCAGGCTAGAGAGAAAGTGCACCTCATCCTGCCCTTGGGGGTAGAGAACCCTCTTCAGTAACTTCTAAAATTTCCAGCTGGCTATGGTGGCACACACCTGGAATCACAGCACAGTACTCAGGAGGCTGCGGCAGGAGGGTCACAAGTTATGGGACAGCTTGTACTACACAGCAAGATTTTGTCTTAAAAGAAAAAAAAAATCCTCCAATTCCTAACCCCTGGCTCTTTTATACACCTTGAGGTGAATGAGAGTTTTCTCTGCCACCTACTTTGAAAGTGTTTGTATTTTATTCTAGTACCTCCCTTTAGAAATGAGCCTCTGCCAGAATTTTCCTTTTAATGTCCCGCTACACTTAGAACCCAGTGAATGATTCATTCTCTCTGGCGGTGAGCATAAAGGCGCCCTTAAACAGCCATTACAAGCCCTGGTTCTTGTCCTAACCTCAAACCAGTTTCTCCAGGTGACCTTGGAGTAGCCCTTTCATTGCTCAGGGTCTCAGCGTTTCCTTTCAGTGAAATGGAAATCAGATCTGTGTTCTCACCCTCTCTCTAGGGAGGTATTGTGAGGAATAATAAGGCAATGCCTATAAAGTGCTTTAAGTACTTCGGGGAAAGACGTTGGCGAAATACCAAATGATAATAATAACACCGTCGTCATCATCATCATCCGCATTATTATTCATGGGTTGAGAGGAGAAAGCGGTTGCTGATGGTGTCTTTGCTCTGTGGGAAGGAGGACTTCAGGCCCCAGGATGTTCTATCAATAAGTCAAAGCCAATAAATACCGAACACCGGAAGTGGAAGTAATCCAGCCATTAAGGCTGAATGCATATGCCCATTTGTACCTGAAATGACAACAACTGACTCTATTTCTCAGGTCCTTTTTTTATAGCTGGTATAAAAGCAGAGTCGCTAGAACTGAGGGGAAATTGCATGCCTTTTCTGGAGGATGGGGCGCAAAGGGAGTTTTTTTCTTACTTCTTGGATCTCACTACCCATCAGTCTCTTCTTAGCAGAACTTTTTTCTATATTCCTCCCCCTCTACTCTCCAGCTCCTTGTTTCTGAGTGAGAGTGATCAGCAGACAGGGTGTTGGAAATGAGGCACTACGGGCCTCAGAGGTAAACTAAGAGGAGACCAGAGCCAGACCCTGGAGAAGAGAAGAGGGGTTCTTCTCCTCTAGGGGTCTCCCCCAAACTCATTCATTCATCTTAAAAAGGGTGTCACACACTGGGCATTACAATCTTCATTACAACCCCATTACAATCTTCACTGGAAGGCAGGTGGGACCACACAATTCACAAACAGTGAGACTTTTTATCCAGCAACACAACCATCAGCCCCAGTGACTTCAAAGCTTCCTGTTCTGGTTCTAGAGAACATCTCACTACCACCCCAAACAAGGCATGCATGGTTGGGAATTCACAAGATTGTCCTCTGATGTCCCCACAGAGATACACACATCTTAAAGCTGAAGAGGTACATGCAATGTGCTTAGGTCCAAAGAAAGTTTCAATTCAAGTTGACTGCTTGGCCCTTATATTTGCTAACCCCCAGTTTCTTCATATGCAAAATGAGAATAGAAATAGAGGCTCCCCGCACTTCCCAGGGGTGCTGTGGGGGTCAAAAGTGAGGAAAGATAACAGCGGGGACAGCTGGGGCTCAGCAGTGGATGCTGAGCTGGTACTCAATTGTGCCAAGGTCTTTCCTTGTTGAACAAAGTCCCCTGAGCTATAGCTGCAGATTTCAGCGCTAAGCTGAGCTGTTCGAGCAGTTGAGAACTTGCTGTTTGAGAATCCATGCTTCTAGGATTCTGTAGGTACTAAGGAAATAGGAACCACCTTTATAGTATTTTTATTTTCAAATTTTTAAAAGATACAATTTTTTTCTGCTCATAAAAGTGTGTAAAAATTCAGACAACAGTTATAGATATAAAAAAGAAATTTTAAATGCTGCATGGCCTGAGAAATAGAAATTGTAGGAGTACAGCCTTCCAAACTTTTTGTGGTACATTCTCACACTTATTTTCTCTCCCTCAAAGCAGAGCTTTACTATACTTTGTTTTGAAAATGTCCTTTTGACTTAAAAAGGTGCCCTGGTTGGCTTTCCACAAGCTTTTGCTTATTTAAAACGCTTGCTACGCCTGGAGATCTGGTCTCAAGATGCCGTGTCCTCTCAGTTTTTGGAGCATTCTTTGGGGGCCACACCCAGAGCCAGAAAGGCTAAGAACTCCCCAGCTCAAAGACACTAGGCTTGATACATTTACAAGCCCCTCTTGCTAGGTTCTGAGACACTGACATCTTGTCGTTTCCCCTCTCTCTTTAAAATTTCAAGCTGAAGTTTGATGTTGAATTAAAAATGTTGCCAGGGGCTGCCCGCAGGGCCCTCAGGCTAAAACAGTGGCAGCATCTGCCAGGGGAGACCCACAGGTCCTTCCTCGGACCATGGCAACATGCAGATGCCATCTGAGCCCGGCAAAGGCAGGCAGAAATGTACGTGTGAACATAAACTCAAGGATCACTACTTAGAAAAGAAAAAAGAAAAGAAAGCCCACCTCGCTGAGCACTTGCCCATTGTCTTTGGGGTTTATGACTAAATATCCACAGCATGCATTGTTTTCAGATGTTTCCGGGATGGTAAAGAGGAAGCAGCTGTTGGGGTGTCTGCTGAGAGGACCAGACAAAAAGAGGTTGGTGTGCTATGGAGGCAGAAAAGCCCTCGGCAGTGGCAGCCCTGAGTCTACCCCTGTGCCTGCTCCCACACATCTCTGAAAGGGCGCCACAACCAGGCTGGAGACCACAGCTGCCTCGGCAAACAGAAGCCAGCTGGCTACAGATGGGGAGGGAAGTGAGGCAGTTTTTGCTGTAGCTCTTTTAGTTTCTTTTGCATCTTGTAGCATCTGTATGATTTCAACAGAAAACAATCAGATAAATAATGTAGCTCAAAGCAACGTTGGGCCCTGGCACACATCCTTTGGGAAAAATATTCCTTGATGAGGGGAGTTTTTTTTCACCCTCAAATCATACTCGAGCCACTGAGTCAGCTTCAATCTTTGCTCCGGACAGAGAATTCAAACCAAAAAAGCTATCAAAATGAGTTCAATTGCTGCCCTGTATTATTTGGTGCACCAAATATTTTCTGATTATAGGGAAGATCTGATGTGCTTAGACAACACAGACAGCCTTCAATCCATTACACTGGCTTCTGCTCAAGTCTTGTGATGATCACTCTGTTGCTTATACTCTAGCTGTTACAGAAAACTAATATTAAATATATTTATTAACCTATAGCTCAAGCTCATTCTCAATCCCAGCTCTGCAGCTTCTTGAGACGTACACATTATTTAACCTCTCCAAATAGCATAAGATGTATCAGTCCTATTCTTAATACTTTTGTTAGTACTTCTTAGGGGGACCTCCGATGTCGAAGCTTGCTTTGACTCCCCTGCCCTTCTGCCTTTCTCCTCACATGGTGTCTTTCACGAAGCGGCTACAGAGATGGTCACTGCATCTCATGAAAGCCTGAGATTTAGCCTTTTTCTAGGTTGAAAGCTGTTTCTGGTGATGACTATGGTAAATTATGAATGCTGGGAGGGGGGTTACATGAGAAGTAAATGCACCTAAAATTGCTCATTTTATTTTCTTTCTCTCAACAAACATCTACTGAGTGTCTGCTTGGTGGCAGGTTCTCTTCTACAACTATTCTTCTGAACTGGGACCATTTGGACCCACAGAGGTCACTGAGCCAACATCCAAAAACACTTCTTGCTTGTCACAGCTAGGGGTGTCACAGACAACTAGCAGCTAAAGGTCACAGAGCCGCTAAACCTACAAAATCCAAAACAGCCTCCTACAAAGATCTACATAGCCCAAACGTCAACAGCACCAGAAATGAGAAATGCTCTCCTAGAAGCTTGAAGAAATTGTATCCCCAAAGATCCCTACTCTTGCAGAATATACTTTTTTCAAGGAGTCAGAAAATATGATGAATAATAAGTAATTTTAAAATGATAGGTGGTTTGGGGGCCGGGAAGTTAGCTCAGTGGTTCCGGCGCCTGTCTCGCAAGCGCAAGGACCCGGGTTCAATTTCCCGGTAACCACATAACAATACTGGGTGTGGAGACCCACACCCAGCAGCAACCAGTACCCACATACCGCAGTGCCGGGCGTGGTGGCTCACGCCTGTAATCCCAGGACTTGGGAGGCAGAGGCAGGAGGATTGTGATGTGAGTTTGAGGCTGAGCTGAGGGCCAGCCTGAACCACAAAGCGAGACCCTGTCTCCAAAAACCTAAAAAAAAAAATGATAGGTGGTTTAAAAAAAAAAAGACAACTGTTGCTAGAGTGAGAAGAATCAAAAATTGAAGAATGGGGAGGACTGGAGAGCAGGCTCAGACAGTGAGTGGGTGGAGCGTTAGGGCAGTGAGAGACGGGCCTGTTCCAAGCAGAGGGAGCAGTGGAAGCAAAGACCTAAAAGCAGAACAGCCTGCCAGATCACTAACAGCTCAGGGGCCAGTGTAGTATGCAGTGAGCCAGGGACAGGCACAAAAGGTGAGGTCAGAAGAGGGCAGGAATCTAGATCATGGGGCCTCGTGGGCTGCTATTAAAAACTTCGGTATGTACACTGAAAGACTATTTCGGGCATAGAAGTGTGATGAGTACAGTATTAGCTACTCTGTTCAGACAAGGACAAAGACAGGCAAGGGTGAGAACGAGGGAGCTCATTTGTTGGGAATCTATTGTAATACGTGGAGGAATCCTGGTTTAGAGTGGTAGCCTGGAGGTGGTAAGATGTGGAAGGCTATATTTGGAAGGAAGAATTGATAGGATTTGTGATGACCTGTGCAGAAAATGACTGTAAGGTGTTTGGCCTGATTACCTGGAAGGACAGGACAGCAATGTGCTCCAGTGGGAAAGGACAGCTGGGTCTAGAGCAGACCTCCAGAGACTAAGAGCTCAGCCTTGGACATACTAAGTCTCAGGTATTTATTAAAGTCCCAAGTGGAGATACTGAGTCAGCAGTTAGATGTACAAGTCTTAAGTTCAGTAGAGAGGAAGAAAATGTATACATCTATAGAACTATTGTGAGATGACCAGCAAAGTGTGTGTAGATGGATAAGAGGATTAAAGACTGAGCCCAAGGAAACTGCAATTGAAAGCTTGAAAACAGGAGGAAGAATCAGCAAAGGAGACCATGAGGATTAACCGTGAAGTAGGAGAAAAGGTGTCATTCTACAAGAAGACTGGAAAAGTGTATCAAAGATGACGGATTCAAATATTGGTCAAATCCTGCTCATGGGTATAGAATGCAGAGGGATGATTACCAAGCATGGACTTTAACCAGGTAGACATTACTGAGAAATGGGATAAGGGATCTTTGTATGGAGTTTGGACTGAGTTCAGAAGAGAAAGAAATATGAAGACAGAAGACAGACAAAAAGCACAGAAAACTCTTGAGAAGTTTTAATGAATAATGAGCAGGTAAGTGGGCCAGTATCTGCCAAGGGGAACAGGGCCAAGAGGTTTTCGTAAGATGGTTTCTTAGTTGTTTTCTTCATTGCTAGAATATCCAGGGCCTACAAATTAAAGAAGGAAAGATTTATTTAGGCTCGCCATTTGCAGAGGTTTCTCTCCATAGTTGGCTGGCTTCAAGCCAGCAAGTTAGAGGAGCACAGTAGAGAAGGAACATCTCACTGCATGGCAGCAGGAAGCAGAGAGAGATCAAGGGAGTGGAGGGGAAGGTACATTCTCCAGGCCACGCCCCCAGTGACCCACCTTCTCCAATCAGGCTTCACTTCTCACAACCATGGTCAGCTAAAAACTGCTCAATGGACTAATGCACTGATGAGTGTCATGCTCCCATGATCCAACCACCTTCCAAAAGCCCCACATTTGAGTGCTAGAGGACAGATTTGCTTGGGTTACACCTTGAAGAAGCTAAGAGGAGGAAGGATGCAGTACAGGATGGAAAGAGTTGGCTTTAGACAGATTCGGGATGTTCATCTAGTGTCAAGTTTGAAGGAGGTGGGCAACAGTGTTGAGAAGTTCAGGTTCCCGTGGCTGATTGCTTCAGGGTTTGCCATGGAGTATAAAACAGACTCACCAGATGAAGAGGAAGCTTGAAGAGACACCATCAGAAACTCAGAGAGGAAAATGTGTGAAATACTTGCTCATAGTAGCAAAGGGTAAATCAGAGACAAATTTATGATTATCTGGTAGCCCTTGAGTTTCAGAGTCATCCTTTTAAAGTAAGACCTCCCAGGTTGGTTATGGGATTTTCTCCAGAGTATGTGCTACATGGATCCAAGCTCAGAATAACTACATGTTAGACTGAACCCAAGCTAAAATTCACACCGAGTATAGTAAAATGAAAGAACAAGGAACTTAAAGTTATAAGTCATGGACTCACTGTACAAAAATCCTTATAAAATAATAACCATACAAATCATCTATTTCCTCTAGAACTTCAGTCACATCTTTTAATAATATTATTTTTATACTGTATAATCTTATGGGAGGAAGATAAAAAGTACTTTGTTGAGTCAGCTAGATCCCAAACTTGGCAAGCTTTTCATGAATTCATAGAACTACATAAATCTGCAAATGCCACCAACACTCTTCTACTGTCTATTTCCTAGGAAGCCAGGCTCTCAGACGTCAGCTGTGCAGGAAGAAACCAGGCCACAGTGAATTAAGAAGTAACTTGAAGTTCAAAGTTTGTAGAAAAGAACATAGATAATTCTTTTATAAAGTTCATTAAGTCTATGTGTGAATTTAAAAATAAAAAAGAATCGGGAGCAAACTTTTATAGAAGTTATCTCCTAAATGACACATTGGGCCCACATGTCAGAATCTCTTAGGGGAAACATTTCCACATGAATTTCCAAGTTAATGACTTCAACTGTCTGTCTTGAGAGAACACGGTTCAACCAAAGACAGCTATTCTAACTCATCCAAATTACATTTCCTTAATTAGGCTCCAACAATCTATCTTTCTGTGATCACTTTTTGTGGCTGTCCCCAGAATAGTTTCCATGTTCTCCAAGTTTCTCTTCAACCACTGGCATACCATGAAGCAGAAACCTAACGACATGAAATTTAGCGGGGTCTCGTCATCCAGGAGAGACACTGACCAGCTAAGCAAAGAACATAACTCCCAAGAAGGATGAAGCTCAAGATTACAGGGGAGCTCTTACAAATAAGCACAAAACCACACTCAGAAAGGACAGAAGCCAAAGCAGTTTGGGGCACCTTTGTGGCAGGAAATGGGATGAACTATCTCTTGAAGGTGACATTCTCAGGGTCACAAACTAGACTTTGGCTAGAAAATGGAAGGCTGTATTCACTGACACTCTCATCAGAAGGAAGTGGATTTCTCCAAGGAAAACCTCAGGAACCAGAAGGTGAAACAGGCTGGTCATGTACCATAGCCCTTAGTAGACTCAAGTACTAGAGAAAAGAGCTAGTAATTCCAAGGTTAGTACTAGTCTAACTGTACCCAAGGTCCCAAGAATTAAATTTCAAACCAAGTTTTCCTATGGTACTCGCTCCTTGCCAACAAACCCCTCCTGTGGCTGATTTCCACCTGCCTTTTCATTCTCTGCTTCCTCCCTGGGCTTACAAGTGCAGATAGTGCAGCCACTGCAACAGAACCTACTATTGCCAGTTTTCTGGCCCATCTTCCCGCTGTCTCTAAATTCAAGTTTCAAAGCTCAGAACTTAGCTTGGGACTTTGACGGAAGAAGCATCCAAGCTGTGCACCAGGCTTGTTTGATGAGTAGAAATAGCAGAAATAGACACTCAGGCCCTAAAGTGCACCGTGAATCTGAGTGGTTCCATCGGGCTGAACCCTCAGTCAGAGAGATTGGGGAGCAGTCAAATGTCCACTTTCCTCTGTGAGAGCACATACAGAAGCTGAGTCCCAATGTTTCTGTCATCCTTATAATCTTATAACCACACTTCCTTGTTAACCTCAGACTGTCTACGTCCTTTATTCTTCCACCATCACTAACTCTGCGTGAAAAGAAATGTCAGTACTTTTTTCTTTTTAGTTATAGAGAAACAGCTGCAAAAAGTTATAGGCAAGGCTGACTCTTCTTAAACAGGTGTGTCTTATTTTGCAAAACAGATGTGTTTATGGAAAGACACACGTAAATGGCTGGAGGACTTCCTAATGATTGTTGTTGAGTTAATCAATAATCATTCTGCCTGTTGGCTAATATGTTCATGTCGTCCGAAGCTTTGGTCTTTAGAAGCATAAAAACAGCAACTTCTGAGGCAACTGGTCACAGTTTAAATCCAACTCTACTTTTTACTAGTTGTATCACACTGAACATATTACTGTTTTTAAGCATAATTTTCCATTTTGGAAAAGGGAATTTAACTGTTTTACTGAGAAACACACAATAGTGTGTGAGCTTGGCATAAATAGGGTCTTATAAAATACTTATCATTATTTTTGCCTTTTATATCTCTGAGCTCTGCAGTTTTGTTAAGCAATTAATAACTTGAAATGATTACTTAAAAATTGTATTGTAAAATCAGAAAGAGTGTTATTGTAGAAAATTTGGAAGATACAGAAAAATTTAAAGAACAAGTAACAGTACAATCTCCTCTGCTCCTTTTGCCAAGAAATCATGGTTCCATTCTGATGCCTCTGTCTAGCGATGCCCTCTGGGTACTTAGGTTTTCAAAGCGCTAAGAGAGGTGTCATTAAAGGAAACTCAGCTATGTAGATGAGTCCTGTTAAAGCTTTGTATTAGAGTAATTCAAATACCATAAAATTCACCCTTTCATTGTGACAATTCTGGGTTCTTAGTAAAAATGCCCGCTTGGTATCTGAAAGGAATTAGTTCTAGGATCTCCTGTGGATACCAAGATCCATTTGTGCTCAAGTCCCTGATGTAAATAGTATTTGCAAATGTCTTAGTTACCTTTATCTCACTGTTGAAGCAGAATACCCACCATCCAAAGTTGAAAGGGGAAGTGTTTATTTGGCTTACAATTCATAGAAGTTTCAGTCCACAATTGGCTGGCTCCAAGACATGGTGGTAGAGGGGCAAAAGTTCACAGTGGTGGAAAGTAGAAGGGAGAGGTCCTCAACAGCTCTTTCTGCCCCTTTATCTTATGCAGACCACTTAGGGTGGTAGCCCTCCCACCCTTAGTCCTAGTGCCCTCGAGCCCAGCATTGTACCACCCATACAAGCCTCACACACTCCAAATCCAGCCACTTCCAAAAAAGCCCCTCTTCATTGGTATGGTTTGAGGGGACATCTAGACACAAACCCTAACAGCAAAGGACATACAGACATCCTCCTCTGTACAAAAGCTCCCTGTATTATGATGAGGTGGCCTCCTTATCACCTTAAGTTTAGAATGTCATAATCCTAAATTGCCTTTAATACTCCTGACTTGGTCTGCTGACCACAGCTTAGCTACGTGGTACCCTGTGGACTATCAGCTGTTGCTCACTCCTGACCCTGTGGTGGACTGAGAGCTGCAACCTCTGTGCCATCCTCATAAGAGCACATCATTCTGCACACTGAGCTGGGTGAAAGAACAAAATTCAGACTGTAGAGTAGGGTTTTACTGAATGCAAATCATTTTCCTATGATTGTAAAGTTGAAAAATCACAAGCTCAGTTGCTAGAACAGGGGATGAGCTGTACATTAAATCAACCCTAGATGACTTTTAATATCTAGTGCCACCCCAGTAAATAACTCTCACACTGTGTTGTTTAGGGATTAATAACAAGAACAAAGTCCATACATGGACACTAAAGATGCAAACTTTTTCTTGGTATGAGAAAGGCTCACTATATTGACAGTTGTGCAAAAATCACTACTAATTTTAGGACATTTTCATCACAGCCCAAGTGAACCCCATATTCTCTGGTACCCTCCCTAGTTCTCCCTCTCCATGGTGCTTGGTGACCACCAGTCATCTTCCTGTCTGTGTGGATCTGTCTCTTCTGAATAGTTCACCTCAAAGGAATCATATAAATGGCCTTTTATGTCTCTTATCCCCTTTAATAAGATAATAAAGAACTGTAAGTTCTGTATATTGCCCATCTTAAGGAACTTCTGTCAAATTGTTCTTGAAAATCAGATTTTTCTTATCAACCCAGATTAATACTTACTGTCACAGTGCTGTTTGTTTAGACTGTAAACTCCTTGACTAGGGGGCCCACCCAGTTTCTAACATGAGCTGAATAGAGGATTTGGATTGGGAAAGTATAAAAGGAACAGAGTTCATACTGTGTGATGGGCTATCCCTAAAAAAAGACAGTGGTGGGCCAGGGATATAGCTTAGTGCTTCTGCACCTGCCTTGCAAGTACAAAGTCCTTAGTTCAATCTCCACACCACACACACACAAAAAGACAGTGAGGTCCTCACCCTGGGACCTATGACTGTGGCCTTTACTGATAATAGGATCTTTGCAAATGATTAAATTAAGAAGATTGTATCCTTATTAAAAGGGGAAATTTAGACATGGACCGATGCACACCTGGAGATTACAGAAGATTATGAATCTCCAAACCAGGGAATGCCAGAGATTTCTGACAGATCACCAGAAACTAGGAGTTGTGAAACAGACACTCCCACTTCAGGATAAAGCCTTCAGAATAAAGCAGTCCTGTGACACTGTGACATGGATTTCCAGCCTCTAATACTGTCAGGTAGTAGGGGTTTTTTTGTTTAGATTTATAGATCTTTGTTACAGCAGCTGTGGTAAACTAATACACTCTGGATCAAGTCATTCTGGCCTCCCAATTAAAGATCAATGATCTGAAGTAGATGGATATTTCACATCTATTTGGCACCGATATCTTTACCCTTGTCAACCTGAAAGTTTTGATTTTTCTGTTTTGGGTTTTGCTTCATTTTTTTTATTTTATATTTCTCTCTTTATCATTCTTTTGTTTTCTAAGCCTACTTCTGTCCACTGAGCTTTGAATTCCCTTTACTTTTAAAATATTTGTAAAGTCCATTTGTGATTAGCTATGGTGAAATATTACTGAAAGTACTCATCTCTTCCCTCCTTGATATGTAGGTTTATTTTTCCAGTTTCTGTATTCAGTAATGCTTATAGAGAGAAAACATCAAGAATAAGAGATACACTCAATTCTAAGGTGTTTCTAGAGTCAAGAAGAGAAATCCTTGGAAAAAATTTTCCACTAGAAAAATGAGGATGAGCCAGAGATTTAGTTCAGTGGTTCCAGTGCCTGCCTTGCAAATGCAGTGTCCCGAGTTCTATCCCCAGTACCAAAGAAACAAAAGAAGAAGAAAAGAAAAAAATGGGGGGATAAGTTGTCATTGGTAAATGACACTGTTTTTCCTACTGCTAGTGACATGTTCAACTGATGGGTGAGAAGTTTCTAGGACTGTTATATAGGCTTCATATTGGAAAGCCAAGTGGGAAAATCCATAAAAGAAAGACTAGAAGGAAGTTCTGACAGAGTGGGAACAGGCTGGGAAAGAAATTAGAAAGGCCTAATTTATTATCCATTCTGAAGAGCAATAGAAAAACCCAAAAATCAGTCATGGATCTAGTGCGGCTACTTCATAAAGCAGCTATAGCTATGTGTAGCAACATGGAAAAATCTTAAAGTACTGTGTGTTCTTATATAAGTGGCCCTGGTGGGATGTGTGGTCTGTGCTAAGGGAGGGCGGGCGGGATCATGTACAAAAGAGCATTTCTTATTTTAAAAGAGTATGATTTACATTTATTTAAATGTATAAGATATAAGTATCTTATATAGCACAATATTTAATATACATGGGTAAAATACATCCAAATCAGTATATAGGCGATAAGGTAGGTGATAACAATGATGTATGGGGATGGGATAGAAGAAAAATGAGACTGAATCTAGCAGCACTCAGAAAGTGTTCACAGCTTTGTGATCAACAGTGTCATCTTTCAAACAGAATAAGAGCAGCCCCTTCCAGCGCTATTTGAACCCTATACTCCGTTAGGTAAGTTGACAGCCCTTGTAACAAAGCATCCAAACATTTTCAAAGGGAAGGTGTTGGATCACCTCCTCTGAGAGGATACTGAGGTGCAAGGGGTGTAGCAGTTTCCCCTGATCCCCCTTGCTGACAGAGTTCAAAGCCAGAGCCGGTGACCGACATTCCCGGGGCTTCCTGGGGAGAGTGGGAGCAGCACCAGGTCGCCGTGACACTGTCACACAGGAACATGCAGCAGTTTAGGGCTGCAAGACACTCGTTCGAAAGAGCAGCAGCTTCGCTAGAAGGATCCGATGCCTGCTCGCACCTCAAATAGGCATCTGGCTCCGAGGACGCTGAGCTCTTCGCGGGGCCGGGGAGGAGGGGTAAATGGCAGCATTTAGCTTTTGTGACTGAACCGTGGGGGCCTTGGAAGCCTTCCACCCACTTGAAAAACGGTCGCCCATCTGACATTAATAGAAAAAGACCATTAAAAAGCTTTATGCTATTCTGTTCTCCTGGTTCTGGTCCCTCTTTGCCTTTGTTGCTGCTGGCATGTTATAAATTATGGATGCGCCTAGGTGCTGCTGCTCGGCGCTTCCTCTGTAGTGCCCGCCTCGCCTCCTTCCTCCGAGCAGAGGCCCGCGCCAGCCGCGTCACCGTAATTAGCGCGGGTGTCAGGGCCGCTTCCCCTCCCGCCAACGCTGTCACTCATGCGGAAGGCGGCAGGCGCCCAACGTGGAAGTGGGTCCTTCCTGCCAGGAGGGCGCAGTGACAGCCCCGGGGCGGCAGCTGCCTTTTCAGTCCTGGGAGACCCCGCGAGGGATGGAAAGTGGGGGGAAAATTCCCCAAAGCGCCAAAACCTGGGAAGGCTTTGGGGGACCCGAGTTCCCAAGGTGTGGCCCTGGTGGGATGTGTGGTCCGTGCTAAGGGAGGGCGGGTGGGATCATGTACGAAAGAGCATTTCTTATTTTAAAAGAGTATGATTTACATTTATTTAAAATGTATTTTGTATATTTTATTATAGATCATCAAACCCATTCATGGATATTGTTGTCAGAGATGACCTTACATCCAGTTTTATTTTAAAGGAATAAATAAAAATTGAATTATGGAGAAGTGATGCCTAGATGTGGCAGAGATGCCAAAGGACAGAAATGACGGGTGTGAGGACTCGCCCAGGAGGACCAGGGGGGCCTGATCGCCGTGGATCCCGGTAAGAATGGGGTGAAAGTGGTGGAACGTCTTCTTCTGAAAAAAGGAAATTTGGGGCGCAATGGAAGGGTCTTCCAGATCAGTGGACGGCCACGCCTTAACCACTGGGGGATACACGGCCCCGGGGAGGGACCTTGGGGCGCACTGTGTGCTCTGCGAGGGGGTGCTGGTCCCCCCGCCACTGTAACCCACGCACATGGCACCCTCAGAAGTGTCCACCAAGAAGAGACCAGTGAGCCGTAGTTCAATCTCTGTCCTTTCTTCAGAAGATGGACCTGAGGCCTGGAGAGATCAGCAGGTTTGTCCAAGATCACAAAGCTAACGCGAAAGCCTCTGTCTCCCATTGTGAACCCACTAAATGTTCCTACCTATTGCGTCCCCACCTACCGTTTCCGCCTCCCGCCTCCATTCCCTGCAGGGACTCCAATACTTTGGGATTCCACAGACGGGACAAAAGGTAGGCGAGAGAGAATAGCAGGAAAGGATGGAAGTTAGTTCACTCTGAGCTCGCCCTCCTGTCCCCCTCCTCCACCCTTCTCCCCAGGACCAGTGGAGGGGCCACTCTGATCAGTACAGGACCCAAGGGTGATGACCCCAGAGTGGCCATCTCTATGGCTTGTCAGTACTGCGCAGAGTAAGAAGATGTACATACGCAGTAGGTGTAATTACTATGGTGTGTCTACCTAAGCCCTTTCCTGGACAGTTTGAGAATGCACAAAGTTTACATAGGAGACCCGTTAATGCTCTGTCTCTGGGGTTAATATTTAATTAGACAGTTTTTTAAAATGCATACTATTACTGGGGACACTGCAGCAATGCTCATCTCTTCCCTCTAGGATGCAATGTTCAGATAGAGAATTATGAACCCCTTGTGTTTCCCATGGAAACCCTCACCTCTGGTGACTACAGGCTGAACAACACTGGTGCACCAAGGGACAGCCATGGCTTAGGGAAGACCCCAGAAGAAGCCAGCTTGAAGAGCTCTTGGGCCTCTTCCAAGGGTTCAAGGCCACCCAATGTTTATGGTCAATGTCACAGATCTGTCTACCAAGGCAGCCTGTCCAAGTTGTGGCCCCACTGACTGTGCCATGGCCACTTGGTAAATCAAACTTAAATCATTAGCTTCTAGTGGAGATGGATTCCTTTCTTCAGTTCCTCTTATGTGTGAGCCCCTACCATTCACACATTTATTTTCATGTTCTTATCTCTTCATTTCGTACAAAAATTACAATGGGAGAAGGACAGAAATTTCTGACGGAAATATCAACTTAAACCCACATGTATTTTGTTGCCTGGATCTGTTGTTAAGCCCTATTTCCAGATCCTTTCCTTTTGCAATTGTTTGGAATTGTTTATAAATATTTCATCTGTATCTCGCCTTATTTAAATTCCACCCTTGAATCTGGTTCATCTTTCCAACCTCTTGAGATCTTTCAGAACTTAGTGCTCATGGAATTTGTTTTCACTCCCAAATGTGATAAACCTGTCGTCCAGGCTTCTCGGCTGTTGGTAATCGAGAATGAGGACATGGTCCTGAAATTGAGGCCCGTTTGAATAATGCCAGGACTCTTGTGCCCTGTTCTGGCCTTCTGTCCAGGGAGATTTCAGTACTCTGGACAGTTCCACAAACAGGATCAGCCGCTGACGACTAGCGCCCCCTCTGGTGTCTTTCTCTGTTCTCTTGCAGGCTTTTTCGGAGGCCGAGGAGGGCATCAGCCCAGGCACGGCAGCTACTGGAAGTTGGGAACATTTAATGCTTCCAAGAGCAAAGCTCTTGTGACGGAGCACAGAAGGCAGTGTGAATGCACAGCTTCCCAGCTTTCTGAGATGAAATTCAAGGGAAGCAGGGTGCATGCGTCCCTCTGAGAGCCCAGAGAGGCTGCGCGGCTGTGCTGGGGATGACCCGCCTGCCCGCACTGGCCCTCACCAGTCGCTCTTCGCGTGTCCCGCTTTTTTCATCCTTAAGTCAGGAATCCTGAGGTTCCCTTCCAAACAAAACACTTCCACCAAGTCTCTAGCTCAATCTTTAATTTCTGGGAAACTAGACTGAGGCCGATACACAGCTGCAAGTAGCAAAGAGACAGAGGTGGATAACCTATGGTTGAATTGCAGGACATCCTTCTTTAAATGGCTCTTCATTTTTAGAACATCTTATGCTTAACTTTATTAAGGGAAAAAATAGGGGAAACTTGGAAAATAGTGAATAAAAGGGAAATATAATTGTAATCCTATCACTTTTATACTGTAATATAATGACTGGTCAGAACCACTATCTTGGGGATTGAACCCAAGACATTTGTACTGGGCTACATAACCGGCCCCTTGCCCCTTTTAATTCTTTAATTTGGAAGTAGTCTTGCTAAGTTTCCCAGGTGGAACTGGAAATTGCAATCTTCCTGTGTTAGCCTCCCACAGTGCTGGGATTCCAGGCCTGGGCCATTGTGCCCTACAACTGGTCAGAATTTTTACATTCTGCATTTTTTTTTTTTTTTAGGTTTTTTTGAGACAGGGTCTCGCTTTGTGGTTCAGGCTGGCCCTGAGCTCAGCCTCCAACTCACATCACAGCAATCCTCCTGCCTCTGCCTCCCGAGTGCTGGGATGACAGGCGTGAGCCACCACGCCCGGCACTGTGGTATGTGGTACTGGTTGAAGCTGGGGTGAGTCTCCACGCCCAGTATGGTAGGTGGTTACCAGGGATCGAACCCGGGTCCTTGCGCTTACAAGACAGGTGCCAGAACCACTGAGCTAAATCCGTGGCCCACATCCTTTCCATTTCTTTTCAACATTTTTCTAGGTATATTTCAATATAGAGAAAATTACACTTTTTATACCACTTTATGTCCCACATTTTTAGCTGTGTCTCTTTACTCTTGAAATGTTATAAAATAATCCTAAAACCATAACTTTTAGTAAATTACCTAATAATTATCTCTTTATCTATCAGTCTCCGCAAAGGTCTCTGCCTTTTTGAAGGCTGGTTCTGTGCCTTGTTTATCTTTTATTTCACAGCACTAGCTCAGTGCCTGGAACATATTAAGGGCCTCATAGGACTAAATCTATGAACAAATGCATCATAACTTAATTTGGTATTTTGGTATAGCTGCATAGACCAAATTTTCAAAGTTGTCATTCATGCTATGATGAGCATGCAGTATTATTTAGAACATTCTAGATTCCCTTCTTCCCTTCTCCTTGCACGTGGTGGCCCTGATTCGTGTAACAAACTCTAGCAGTGAAAGGTGGTGGAGCAAATACCTCAGGACATGTCATCCTTTCCACACGCTCAACAGTTCCCTGGGATACACAGATACACAGACCACACAGGTCACCTGAAACTTGCCATCCTTATTGGAAATTTCCTGTAAGGTTATTCCACGCTGAGAGGTACTCCTGGGACACCTTGCAGGGACATACTTGAATTCCTTCCACTGCTCACAGACTTGAGAGTGTCTAATTTATTTGCCTGCTGACATCACCTTGTTTCCAAATGCCTTCTAAATACGTGTCACTAAGTGATAATTCAATAATGGAACAAATGTACTTTTCATTTCTAATGTGCCAGATACTTTACATATAATTTCCATACGATAATTCTCTGAGGTGCTTATTGTTATTTTCTTATAAAGTAATGAAAACACTAAGGAAGTTTAGGTAATTTGCCCAGGGTTACACAGTAGAACAGAGAATGAAATATAATTTCATTTCTATAAAGTATTTTTCACTAAGAATTAAATGTTAACTTCCAGGACTGGTTCTCCGCCTCAGTATAAAAGTTGTCTGCTTGAGTTATATAATACAATGATATTAAAATAGGATCTCAATCCTGGAACTTTACCTAGTGCCTAACACGGCCTTGGGCCTGGAAATGCCATCATGAATTTACTTCTTGAATTACGGTCTTATGTGCAGATGTTGCTAGTAGAAGAGAAACAGAGTTGGTCTAAGAAGGGCCACACATCTGAACCTGTAGACATGATGACCTCAGGTACGTCATCACTCTTTCTGGTGCTTCTCAATAGCTGAAAATTATCATTATTATTCTCAGACAGCTTTTTTTTTAAAGGATTTTTTGAGACAGGGTCTCGCTTTGTAGTTCAGGCTGGCCCTGAGCTCAGCCTCAAACTCACATCACAGCAATCCTCCTG
>PVIR01020570.1:0-30478 GCA_004026965.1 Petromus typicus | reverse complement strand
AGCATTTAAAATAATTTTTATTGTGTATGAACATTTAACATGAAATCTACCCTCTCAACACGTTTTTAAAGTATAAAACGTGAATTGTTAACTGTAGGCCTAATACTGCATGGCAGAGCTCTAGAACTTATTCATGTTGCATGAGTGGAACTTTCTTTCCTTGATCAGCAGCTCCGTTTCCTTCTTCCCACCAGCTCTTGGCAATCACCATTCTACTCTCTGCTTCTATGAACTTAATTATTTTAAATATCTCATATAAATAGAATCACAAAGGCATTGCCCTATGTGACTGGCTGTTTCACTTAACATATTTTAGCAATAAAGTCTTCTTCCCAACGTCAACATTCCCTTTTGATGTTTAACAGTGTCATTATAGCTCTGTATTGCTTGGCTCAGGGCAGCAGTTCCTCGGCTGATCTGGACCCAATCAGCGTGTGGACAGTGGAGGTTGGTTGCAGGGTCAGGCGCCAGCTCTGTGGCAAGTGGCAAAGGTTCTTCTGTGCGTAGTTTAGCTGTGTGCTCAGGGAGGGCTGAGTGTTCCAGTCAGAAGGAAGCTTCACGCGCTAGGTGAGGGGTTAGCTCAGAAAGACAAGTACTGGCCCCTGGCTGGCAACATCTCCCCAGCCGCGGCCTAGGAAGGGTTGCCCTAAAGCAGAAGTGGGGGTGAGGGGTAGAGAAACAACGAGAGGAGAAAGGAGGAAAGAATTTGAAAGGAAGGAGAAAAACAAAGGGGCTCCTGAAGTTCAAAGTCAATGGCTGGCTGTCTGCCCACGCTAGGCTGCCTGGCTGTTAGGGCTGGGAGGCACGAGCACTAACGAAGGGCTTGGCTGGGGACAAGTGGGCCCTGACTTTGCCCTGTCTTCACACGCTGACTCACCAACATGCCGGGCCTTAGTCCCCGGAGCTTTCCTAATTCGCAGTTGGGCAGGCACAGTGCTGGCGAACAGAGCTATGGAAACAGCTGCTGTAGCTTCATCACTGCGCGCGTGTGAGGAGCCGGAGGACGAGAGAGAGGCCAGAGTGCAGAGAAGGTCTTGGGCTTTGTTGGTGTGTGGGGTGTGTGTGTGTGTGTGTGTGTGTGTTACTGGAGACTGAGGTGTCACACTGCGCTATATCCTTAGACCTTTTTTGAAAGAGGTTTTTTTTCTTTTTTAAATTTAGAGACAGGGCCTTGGTAAGTCAATAAATTGGCCAGTGTGGGCTGGAATTTGTTATTCTCCCAGCCTCCCAGAGCATGGAATTACAGCTACGTGACACCACATCCATCTGATCTACTTATTCTTTTCTATCATGGGCTGTAATATAAGCAACAGAAGATGTTCAAACTGTGGGTCATACTTGGGGTAATATTGAGGAGACTTCTTAAAAGGCCAGTAGTCCATTCTGTTCCTCTCCATCAAGATCTCCCTTCCACAGCTGAAGACTTGGGTTCAAACTCTGCCGCTGAGTGTTTCTAGTAGGAAGGCTGAGTAGGTTCCTTAAACTATCCAATCGCATTTCCCTTGCCTGCAGTTGGTAAATACAAGGATTAAAATAAAGTTTGAAGATATAGTTGGGAGCACTTTAAAAAATTTATGGCATATATGGGCCGGGGATGTAGTTCAATGGTTCCAGCGCCCATCCTGCAAGCGCAAGGACCTGGGTTCAGTCCTCCGGTAATCACATACAATACTGGGTATGGAGACTCACGCCCCACAGCAATCAGTACCATATACCACAGTGCCCAGCATTTTGGCTCACACCTGAAATCCCAGCACTCGGGAGGCAGGGGCAGGAGGATTGCTGTGATGTGAGTTGGAGGCTGAGCCCAGGGCCAGCCTGAACTACAAAGTGAGACCCTGTCTCAAAAAAAAAAAGGCATGTATAAATATTAGTCTTATCTTTTGGAAGGAACCAGATCTTCAGAGAGATGTTGACAGTAGTACATTGTTAGAAAGCAGGGACATATACAATTATCTAGGTACTAAGTAGTAGCTGCTATGTGTATGTGTGTAGCTATGTTACACACACAAACATACAATGCAACACAAATACAGGAATTAAAATGTGAGTGTAATAATAATTATAATATAATGTATGCAAAGTACAATTTTATAGTATAGTTTTATGTTAAGCACAAGATAGTTTTTCCTTTCCCAAGTTTGTGAAAAGCTGCTTAACGGTCTGGGGATGGGGAAGAAATGGCTCCCCAAAGACAAGTAGGAGCTGTTGTTCCAAGAAGGGGAAGGAGAGGCGGGGAGTTAGCTCAGTGGTTCCGGCACCTGTTTTGGAAGCACAAGGACCCGGGTTCAATCCCCGGTAACCACATACCATGCTGGGTGTGGAAACTCACGCCCAGCAACAACCAGTACCACATACCACAGTGCCGGGCGTGGTGGCTCACGCCTGTCATCCCAGCACTCGGGAGGCAGAGGCAGGAGGATTACTGTGATGTGAGTTTGAGGCTGAGCTCAGGGCCAGCCTGAACCACAAAGCGAGACCTTGTCTCAAAAAACCTAAAAAAAAATAAGGGGAAGGAGATGGTGGGTGACAAGATAAACAACAAAACAAAACAAGTCAAAACAGCAGATAAATATGTATTAGAGCATCAGCTTTATGGGTAAGACCGTTTAATGAGACTCCTACTTGTGGAGAGATGTCGGAAGAGAAAGCGCCCCTCCCACACGGGATGCTGGTGGGCGTGGGGGATCTGGTGAGTGGGGCAGGCAGAGAGACAGCGTGGGAGTTCTGACGGTTGTATTCTGTGTGAGGCGTCCCTTCCGTGGGACTCCATGAGAAGTTAACAAATGTACAAGAATTGTGATATGAGTAATTAAACCAATGGCATTTCTCATTGAAGTGGTGAAGGAATTGAGTTTTGATGAAGTTTGGAGTCTTTCTGAATAGGGGCAGCTCTTGTAGATGAAGCCGAAAGCGCATGTAAAATAAGGCAGATGACCTTGTCTTCATAGAGTCGGGAGGGGTCAACGGAGATCCAGGGTATGAAAGGGCTTTGTGAATCGTAATGGGATCCACTCCCGGGAGCTGCCTTGTGCTGTTTTCATGACTCTGCCCTGACTTCAGATGCAGGCAGCCCTGTGAGTCTCTCTCTGTATCATCCCAGACACTGCTGAGCATTAGGGAATCAGTTAGGAATGTAGATAAATCTGCTCAAATCCGCCTTCTCACCAGCAGAGGCTGCGGCGCACGTCCCTGCTGAGGGTCAGGCTTCTCGGTGAGCAACTCTGCAGTCTGTGGTTCTTATCATGCAGACAGTGATGCAAGAGATGGAGCTGAGTTTCAACAAATGAGACAAGTTAATTTCTTACATCTTTTTATATCAAGTGCCCTCCGCTCTGGACACAGTGATGGGCATGGTTGCATCAGGTCATCTTCTGAAACTACGTAAACTGTGTGTGAGCGTGTGCGCATGCGCAGGGCGCTTCTCGCATTACCCTGGGAAGAGACTCGGTTTTAGCAGTTCTCAAAGGGATCCTGACCCACCCAAAAGTTAAGCACTCCTGACTCGCAGTGTCTCTAGGGACGGACTTTGCTGAAGGGTGAAGGACGAAACTCGAGAATTCTAATCCCACCCAGTTGCTCGGACCCTAGCTGCCCTCTCTGAGGCGCGGCTGTGCACTTCTGACACTTTCAGTTTATGAAAAAGCAAAACACACCGTTGGAGTGGGACTGCTTCTTTCTTGAAAAAGTTTATTTTGCATGCGTGTTTTCTATTAGGAAGATAATCACACCCCTTTTAGAAAAGTTAGAAACTAGGGAAATGCTGCTGAAAGATATTTAAAAAAAAAACATTTAGAAACTTCATGAGAAGGTTTCCCGGCAGCAGGGTAATGAACATGAGCTTTGGTGTCAGCTCTATCTAAGTTTGTGGTCTGTGGAATTTAGGAAAAGTTGCTTAATCTCCTTAAGTCTGTCTTTTCATTAAAAACTGAAATAATAATTGTGCTGACATCATAAGGTTCACGAGGATTAATGGGAAAAAAAAAAAAAAAGCTTTTGCTTAGCACAGGGCCTAGAATTTGGTAAGTGCTGAGAACATGATATTGTTTTGTTATGGCTTTTATTATTTTTTAATTTATATATTTTTGTTTTTGTAGTGCTAGGGATTAAAATCAAGCCCTCGCACGTGCTAGGCAAGCACTCTGTCTGTGGGCTACACGTTCAAGCTCCAGTCATATTCTATGTACTTGACATTATACTGTATTTACAATCATATGTCCTGCCTTTATTCTCTTATTATTGTAATAGTTCCTCATATTATATACTCTTTATAAATGATTGGTAGTTACATTATATCAAACATAGGGAATACATTCAATTTACTTGGCAATGCCATGATTTTGGGATTTTGAGGTTTAAAATTGGTAACTGAAAAAGTGTGTGTTGTCATGAACAACTTTGGATTTATTGGTAGCTTGTGTTCCACGAACATATCTTAGGCAACTATGCCTTTGGAAACAAAATGTTTATGTAGAGCTGTGGGTATTTTGTGGTGACTATATATGATTATTTGAAGATAGTTGAAAGACTAGAAGATGGAAAGCCACCTTGACTTTTACTTGTGGCTTTTTCATTTGTCTCCAATGGACTTCAAATTGTCTCAGCTCAAAGTAACAAGAGGAAAAAAAACGTGAGTAGGGTTAAGAAGGAGTACCTTAGTTATATAAGAAAATGGATAGCTCCAAATTGTAGGAGTGTAAATAAGTGATTTGTGTTTTGTGTAAATCTTCTGGCTTAATAATCCAGGGCTAGTGTGGTGGCTTCAGGGTCCCGGCCTTCTTTTGTCTTGTCCTCTTCCATATAGTCTAGTGATGGCCTTGCCTAGCGAGTGGGAAGAAGACGGTGGGGAAAAAGCAACGGTCTACCTTTCAGGAAGCTGTTGTAGTATGTCGTACTCACTGTAAAATGATCCCAAGGCCATGCCAGGGTGCAGAGGGTACTGGGAGAGACAGTGCTAACTCTGGGAATGATTCAGTCCAGAAAAACATCCACACTTCTATCTCTTTTTAAAATTTTTGTTATGAGTTCATGTTTGTAGTCTGTAATGTTTCCAGTCCTTGCGTGGAGTTGGCTCATGCTCTCATTATCCCATTTCCTTCCTTTTCCCTCCCCCTCTGTTTCTTGACCTCCTTCTGCATCTTTTCTTCCTATTTTCTGTGTCTTATTTTGCTGTTTTACTTGTAATTTTGGTTTCTCAGAGAAACTATGTGATATTTAAGCTTGTGTGTCTGATTCACTTTAGTTAACATTAGGGTCTTAAGGTACATCTGTTATCCTACGACTGACTCAGATTTACCTTTCTGTCTGGCAGAGTAGTATTCCATTTTGTGTAAATGTCACACCTTTATTTCTGCAGAACAGATATGGAGAGGCAATTAGTTGTCTGTGCCACAAGGGGGCTTTTAACACAAAATAAATCTGAACAGCTAAGGGTAGGTCAGTGGTAGAGTGCTTACTCACCATGTGCAAGTTCCTGAGTTGGGTCCTAAGCACACAGTGTGTGTGTGTGTGTGTGTGTGTGTGTGTGTGTGTGCGCGCGCACGCATGTGTGTGTGTGTGTGTGTGTGTGTGTGTGTGTGTGTGTAAACCTGTGAGAAACCAACATGGAGGTGATAAGGCCAAGAAAAAAGTAAGGAAAAAGAAAAGAGCAGGTATCTGGTGTGTAAATCCCACTTGCTGTATGTGTCACCCTTTCATCATATTTGGATTCAGTTTCTGTTCCAAACTAGATACTGGTTACAATGTCTCCTGTGCTTTCTTACCTGCCCCTTGCCGTCTCTCCTCTGCCCACAAAGTCTTTCTGCTTTGATAATGTCTTTTGCATTCACAAGCCTTCGGAAAGTGTGGAGGACGGCAGGTTATGACTTCTCTCACTGAGGGCGTGAGGGGCTTACATTGTGTGGCCGAGACAGACAAAAATAACAAGATAGTGATAGTATAATTCATATTCTGTTCTAATCTGAAGTCTATACACGTTATTGTGGAGCTTCGGAGATAGCGGAAACTTTTCTAACTAGAGTGCAAATGAGGAGTGGTCTAGAAAGATTTCACAGGCTGTACTTGTCTGAATCTTAAGGGGTAAGATGTCTATCAGACCACTGGTGTGGTGAGCAGGATAAATGAATGAAACAAAAAACATCTCTGTGAGTGATTCATAATCATAAGTCAAGAGAAGACCAACTTACACTGGCTTAGGCATGAAGGCCAAATGTATTGGGTCACATAATTGAAAAGTCAGAGGGGGTGGAAAGTGCTGGTTCAGCTTCAGAACCGGCTGAATCCAGGCATTCAAAGGATTCCATTAGGTCCCCACTATAAAAGTCTGCCCTGGCCCTGCTTTCTTCTTCGTTGGCTTCATTGGCAGAGATGGCTACAGTCAAGTTTAAATATAATCTCTGAGATCTTCCAGTTGAAAGACAGTTTATTTTTCTTAATGGTTTTAGTTAATGCTTCTTGATTATCTTTAACTGAGCTGGAGATTTAGATCAGTGGTTTCAGCGCCTTCCTTGCAAGTGCAGGGTCCTTCCAAGTTTGATCCCCAGTAACCACACACCACGATGCTGGGCGTGGTGGCTCACACCTGTAATCCCAGCACTCAGGAGGCAGAGGCAAGAGGATTGCTGTGAGTTGGAGGCTTGCCTGGGCTACATAGTGAGCTCAGGGGCAGCCTGAACTCCAAAAGCGAGACCCTATCTCAAAAAAAAAACAAAACAACAACAACAACAAAAAAAACCGATTACCTCTAACTGGAGTGGTTTGAATCACATGCCCAGCCCTGAATATGAGGTAGGGAGGTGGTTCCAAGAAATTCCCATAAACTGAGGGTGGATTTAGAGTTGTTTTTTGAAGGTAAATGGGTGATATTAGCAGAACAGGACAGTTTATTTCGGGAGCTGCTAATAATCCAGGATGGGTAGAGCAGGAGACCAGATATCAGAGGGTTTTGGGTGTAACTATGCAGAGTGTAGATTTTATTTGGAGGATTCATACAGTGTCACCAACAGGATTTATTTGGGAGTAACATGGTTCCTTGACACATTATTATAACCTGAAGTATGTAGTTTACATTAGGATTTTCTATGTTATACATACCATGGGTTTTGACAATGTTTATTAATCGACCATGGTAATATCATAGAGAGTAGTTTCATGACCCCCCAAATCCCCTGTATTCTACTTAAGGCTCTGTCTTTCCCTCCAGACCTTTGATAACCATTGGTCTTTCAAATCTCTCCCTAGTTTTGACTTTCCCACAATTTCATATAGTTGGAATCATGTCACGTACAGTCTTTAGAGGCTGGCTTCTTTTCACTTAGCAATACACATTTAATATTCCCCCGTGTCTTGTCATGTCTCAGTGGCTGATTTCTTTTTATTATAAATGATACTCCATTGCAGGGTTATACACAGATTATTTATCAATTCATATATATATTTTTAAGACAGGGTCTTACTGTACATATAGTTCAAGGTGGCCTTAAACTCACTGTGTGGACCATGCTGGTCTTGAACTTACAGGGTCTTTCTGCTTCAGCCTCTTGAATGGTGGGACTTATATGTTTTCACCTGTGTGCATGTTGATTGCTTCCATATGTATCAGCCACTGTGAATAAACCTGCTGCATATATACATGTGAGGATCTGAGCTTTCCACTTTTTTTTTTTTGAGACAGCATCTTGCTTTTGTAGTTCAGGCTGGCCCTGAACTCACTTTGTAGCCCAGGCTAGCTTTGAACTCAGCAGTCCTTCTCCTGCTGCTCCCTCCTGAGTCCTGGGATTACAGGTGTAAGCCACCATCCCTGGTGTTGTGGTATGGGCTAACCAGGGATCAAACTCAGGACCTTGTGCTTGCTAGGCAGGCATCGGAACCACTGAGCTAAATCTCTGGCCCTCCACTCTTTTGTAAATACCAAGAGACATAGTTATTGGATTGAACACTGCCCTTGGAATATCCCTCTTTTATTTGCAGAGCACTTTTACATTCTTTAATTTACAGGAGCTCTCTGAGATGCAAGGCTGTGTTATTATTCCCGATTTACAGAAACAAAATTAATGCTCCTAGACTTGAAGTAAGCATGTCATTTCACATAGCTGGCAAATGTGTGACCCAGGGTCTTAATCCTGTCTCTTCACATGGCCTAAAACTTACATGTAACCATTAGTAGTCAGCAAAATAATTCCCATGATCTTGGGCCAAACTGTTCAAACAATAAGACCAAGTCAGTCCCAGAAAAACGAGGAAGTAGTCAAGTTCTTTTTAGTGTCTTCCTGGGCCCACACCCAGAGTCTGACTTCCAGACATCCTCTGGCTTTCTCTGCAGGATCAAAAGCATCTTCCCTATTTTCCTGGAAACTGTCCAGTGACCAGCCAGATACCTTGGTGAGGTCCTCCCAGTGATTGTTGTCATAAGTGACTCAGCCTGCTACACTTCAGGATAAAACGTGCACCTTGTAGTATGTTGGTTTTTTTTTTTAGGTTTTTTGAGACAGGGTCTCTCTTTGTGGTTCACGCTGGCCCTGAGCTCAGCCTCAAACTCACATCACAATCCTCCTGCCTCTGCCTCCCGAGTACTGGGATTACAGGCGTGAGCCACCACGCCTGGCACTGTGGTATGTGGGACTGGTTGCTGCTGGGTGTGGGTCTCCACACCCAGTATTGTTATGTGGTTACTGGGGAATTGAACCCGGGTCCTTGTACTTGCAAGACAGGCTCTGGAACCACTGAGCTAACTCTCTGGCCCCACCTTGTAGTATGTTTTAACTCAGAAAATTAAACAGGAATTTTCAGCACCTTGGCAAGAGTCAAGAAGCAGAGAAAAGTGATTTGAGATCTCCTTGTACTCTTCACATTATGTCCCACATTTTGCATAGACTAAATGTCACATCTACAGGTCAAACATGTATTTTTTCATTTCATTCCAAAATGCAGAGACTGTTCCTTTATAAAGAGATGAAGACAAAATGATTTTTAGGTTCAGTGACATTTTCTTCTAGCAGCTTGGCCTTAATTTCAAAACATTTGTGGTATTTGTCAGCTTTACAGGTTAATTACCCCCAGTGAGACACTTAATATTGGTTTTGACAGTGGTAGTATTTTAGATTTTTTCTCATCCTGAGACACAATACCCGGCATCCACAACTCTAAGGAGGAAAAGCTTATTTTGGATCACAATTGGTGGAGGTTTCAGTCCATATTTGGCTGGTTCCAAGGCAGGGCAGGAGAGCAAAGGGAAGGAGACAGACCCTTCCCAGACTTCACCTCCCTCTGTCACACGTAGCCGTGGACTCACCAGGGGATACCCCAACAGTGTGCAGCACACACCCATGGTCCACTCCCTTCCCCTGAACCCCTCTCATCAGTGGTGGCAGCTAGACATAAACTACGACAGGTAGCATGCTGAGCGAGTTGTTCAGGAGCATTTCAGTCCCCTGTCATTGATCTCCAAGCCAGTACAAATGAACTTACAACCCGAATAAAAATGATCAGTGATGTGAATACAGGTTCATGACCCATTTCTTCCAACAGTTTCATTGCCTATAAGTCTGTCCTTTGTAGAAACTCTGTTGGTACCACTGAGAAAAACTTTTGGTAAGAACATTATAGAAAATTGGATTAGCTTTTTAGTACGAGTTTTGACATTATTCTTGCAATAGAGACAGAATAAAGTTCTGACTGTTAAACTGGGTGGTTGGTTGGTCCCCATCCAGCATATTTTATTTTTTACCATTCAGATGACTCAAGTTCCTTCCTTTTTTTTTTTTTTTTAAGTTTTTTTGAGACAGGGTCTCGCTTTGTGGTTCAGGCTGGCCCTGAGCTCAGCCTCAAACTCACATCATAGCAATCCTCCTGCCTCTGCCTCCCGAGTGCTGGGATTACAGGCGTGAGCCACCACGCCTGGCACTGTGGTATGTGGTACTGATTGCTGCTGGGCGTGAGTCTCCACACCCAGTATAGGTATGTGGTTACCGCGGAATCGAACCCGGGCCCTTGTGCTTGCAAGACAGGCGCCAGAACCACTGAGCTAACTCCCCGGCCCCTCCTTCCTTTTGTTTTTAAGATTTTGATAGTGGACTGGTAAAGCTCTGGCCTTGGGCACCCTTGGTCTTATAACTTGGATAATCTTTGAAATATTACAGCCATTGAAAGTACTGCATGTTTGAATATGATCCCTGTGTTTTTAATAAATGAGAAGGTTTATGGATCTCTGTTTGTCCCTTTCTGGAGCCACATGGGAAATATTGATTAATTTTATATTATTGTTGAGAGAAGAGAGTATAATTTATATTTACTTATTTATTTTGAGACAGGATCTCACTTTGTAGTTCAGGATGGCCTTGTACTTACTCTGTAGCCCAGGCTGGCTCAAACTCACAGCAATCCTCTTGCCTCTGCCTCCTGCATGCTGGGATAACAGGCATGAGCCATCACACCCGGCAGAGGAGAGTGTAATTTAGAGCCAGCCTCGAAGGAATAAAGATGGGAGGTGAGTTTGCAAGGGAACTTTAATTTGGCTGATTCTGGGTGCCAGACTGTCATATGAATTTTGGCCACACCTCACAAGAGCATTTGTAACAATATAGGTAGAGCTTTGAAGAGGCATTCCTTCAATACCTTCCTTTGCCTTCAGAATAAAAAGCCAAAGCCTTTAGCAAGATTTTAAGGTCCTTCGCAGTGTACAGCAGAACTCGGGTCTGCAGCATCACCTTTCCTGAACATTCTGTCTCCCCAGCTTGTCGACTCGGAACTCATTCTGTAGCAATCTAGAAATATTGAATGAATAACTGAAAAAATTCACTGATGCATCCTAGCTATGGAATGAGCGATGTCTTACTTAAGGAAATGTCTTAGTTAAATGTAAGTCCAAATAAGAAGTATGTGAAGTGTCTGAGTCTGTTATAAATTGATCTCCCCTCACTATGAAGTCAGAAACCCCTTCTGTGGAGGGAGGCTGGGGAATTCATTCTGCCTTGGCTCATTTTCTCACTTGGTCTTGCTTTTGCTTTGTCCGAGAGCCTCACCCTTGTGCCTCTGTCCCCTGAGTACCATGTCCCTGTGCACGGACGTGGGCTCTGTGTTTACCAAGTTTTCGTAGAAACTGTCACACTTCTCAGTCTCTTTGAACAAAGTCGCCTGAAGTTAATAGTCTAAAGATGATCCTGTTTAGATAACCTGGGATCCTGTGGTTTCTAATTGCTGTTGGAAGACCTTGCTTTGGTTGACCTTGAAGGAGCATGGTTCTCTAAAATACACCTGCAGAAAGCAGAGGACTCTTGAATCTTCCTGGATACTTCGGGCGCTGCTTGATTCAGTTTCTTACCTTTATGTGTGAGCAGTGGAAGTGAAATCAAAACTACCATCACTGCCATCACCCCAGCAACACTCCCACCACCATCAGCAGCAGCTTAATGCCAGCTTAGTAGCTCTAGCAGCTGTGTTAAGTACTCTGTTCATGTTCAGTAATCAAATCCCCAATATAGCCTACCAAGTAGCAGCCATTATTATGATCTGCCTTTTGGAGATGAGGAATCTGAGAAGGACTCCGATGGCCTCGAAGTCACACAGCTATTAAATGATACACACAATTTGTCTCTAGTGCACCAAAGCCATCTGAATTTCTCTTGGGGCAGCTCTCTCCATATGTGTTGTAATAGTAAATATCCTGCATCCTGCACTGCTCTGGAGCTAGTAGCCAGACATGATTTTTTTTATGTTACACTTACCTTCACATGGACCTTGTAGAAAGAGTCACGTAAGCAAAAATTTTTCCTGTCATCCGCCCTTCATTTCTTCAGTCTTCCTTTTATTCTTGCTGACAGTCAGCTCTTAACTTTGTGGTGAGCGATCCTCGGGTATTGGGCACTTTTCCTAGTGACGAGAGAGTTCTGCCACAGGCAGGACAACGTGATAGTATTGGCAGTGAGGGGTAAGTTGAGTTTCAGCATATGGGGGCCCCATAGGAAGAAATGAAGTGAACAGTGTCTGAAACCATTGGTATAATATTGTAGAGTGATGGAATCTTTATACCTTCCATTTCTACCATCTCATTCTTCAGAATTTTCAAAAATAGGAACTTGCCTATGTTTACAAGAGCAGCATGGCAGGAAGTCCTGCTTCTGCCTTTGCTGGAGAGAAAACATCAGCTCAGAGATGAAATGACTGGTGTACATCTCCCTCCCACAGAACAGCGAGGGAGCTTTCACGCTTTGCCTTCTTACTCTCCTTCCTCCACAGCGTCCTGTTTCTTTACGATTCTAGAAGCAGACGATAAAAATCAACATCGTCTATCTTCGACATTTCAGTGTTTCTTTTTGGCTTTCCCAGAAAGTGACTAATGAGAAATGAATCTGGAATCCTCCCTGACTGTTGGCTTGTGCCACTCTTGTCGCATTCACTGACAAATTCCGGCGTGTTAGGGAGCTGGTGAGTGTGATGCGCGGCTGCAGAGGGGCCAGGCTTTGGTTGCTGAACAGATGATCGGGTCATTCTGTCTGGATGTCAGCGAACTCTCACGCTCAGTCTGGACTGTTGAAGCCAGCTGGCTTGCGCAGCTTCAAGAAAGTCGCCTTACTGTTTTTGTCTCATTCCTGTCTCTGATCAGTTAATGGAGGAATTACTGCCCCTGAGATGGAGGAAGGCGAGAGGAACAGAAGAATTCTGGAACTCCAAATGGTGTAACTAACGGTGAAACATTACTCTGAGTGTGTGGTATCTATTTTTATTCTCCCTTCGCTATCCTTCAGTAAGTTTATCATAAAAACATATTATTCTTTTTAAATATGTTCTATTAGTATATTCGTGTCCATTAATTTAAAAAATGCTGTATTTCATTGTGCTGTTTTTATACATGCAAATAACATATTCATCCCCTCATTACTAACCTCTTCTTCAAGAAATATTATTCTCATATAAAATGACAAGCAACACATTAATTCTGCTTTAATTCCTGCATAGGCCTGAAGTGGAATGAAAAATGAATGATAAGTTTGTCTTGTAATGAGAAAAGAGAAAAAAAACTCAACTACATATTCTTTACCTTTCCTTTTTTCATTTGTGTAATCTGTCTACTTTGCTTAAATGAAAAGTGCTTCATATTAATTTTAATATTAATTAATTAATATTAATATTAATTTAATTTCAATACAACTTGTTTGATCTCAATATATGCTTTGTTTCTGAATCAGTTCACCAAACTATAGGACACACTGGCTGTCCTCCAAAGAACTGACTGTAATCAGAGAATGAGGAAAGAAAAGAAAAAACTCCCAAACCTTTATTTTCCCAAGATGTTTTCTGATGCAGAAAGATGGTCCCAGCTTACCCACAATCACAGGGCTTCGGGCACATTCTTCCTAGGGTTTCCTGGGGAACTGTGGTCCCCAGCTTCTATGGCACATGTAGGTTTCTAGTCATCTGCATCCTCTGGCCATGGACAGTGCTGTGTCTCCTGCTGCTTCTCCACCTGTCCAGCTCTCTGCTCATATAACTGAACCATTTCTTGCCTCAACTTTCTCATCAAGAGGGAAAAGCCTCCTTTATCCCTAATTCTGTTATACTTTCACACATAAACCACAAGGCAGATTCACTTGGGTTTTCCTTGTCATATAGGGAGGTTTCAAATTGCACATTGTATAATTTCAGATGATGAAAATTTTTAGATTGCAATTGTCTTGTCCTAGCCACTCTCATTAGCCTCTAAGGTAAGTTCCTTAAAGTCAAGGATTGAGTCTGTCTTGCTTATTATTGTATCCTCATTGTCCAGCACAGAGCCTGACCATAGCAGATCCTCAATAAATATTCTTTTCATTGCTTATGGCTGACTGTGGATTCGGGCATGTATCCCTGTGAACTTGGCCAAGGATAAACTGTGTGGCCGACACTGTACTATACTTAAAATGACACTGGCTGACTGTCCTTGGAACATGTTTGTGTGACTTGGCTCTGTCTTCTGCCAGAATGAGTTCATCTCCTAAGAAACTTCTCAGACCCTCCCACGAGGAGAACTTTGGCAGACCCACCCCTGTTACCCTGCAGACTCGCCTAGTCCCATCTCCTAGTCCTGGGCCCCGGCCAACGATAGCTGGAATGACACTTGCAAGGACAAGAATTATGAGAGCGAAACACAGTTAATTCTGGCTGAAAAGGTCAAGGAGGCTATGGGGCAGGGATTCAGAGCGAGGCACAGCTGCAGGGCAGAGTCATGGGGCAGGCGTGTGAGGTGCAAGGGCAGCCACCAGAAAGCACATTGTGAAGAATAATATCAGGAGATGATGGAACAGAGATTGTCTGGGGATAGTTGGGAACTTTATTCTAGAAGCCAAGAGAAACAACTTGACCGGGTCCAGAAAAGCATCTTTGTGAAGGACAGCCTGACAGGGAGAGGTAGAAAGTGCCCTGGAAGCTCCGTGGGTGAGGATGCTCAGAGGCAGAAGAGTGGAGCCTCAGAGTCCCCTCCCTGTCAGCCCCTGGCCTTTGTCTCCTTCTGTTTGTATCCAAAACCAGTGTCAGTCCTAAGGTAAGTGGTCAGTAAACATAGAGGGACTTGAATAAACAAAACACATGCAGAGTAGACACTGGGGAGATAAGATGATTGTGTTCTGAGTGTGGGTTAGAGCAAGGGAGAGGTAGAGGATGAAGTTTTGTGTATCGTGTCTGCATGGCTGGGGCACCTATCATAGGAGGACAAGGGAAAGGAGAAGCAGGTGTGCTTGAGAGACAGTGTGACAACTCCCAGTGTGGCCTTGCTCTGTGCCAGGCACACTCCTAGATGCCCCATATGCTGTAACATTCAATTCATATGATAATTCGGTGCAGTGGGTGCTTCTCTGACAGATGAGGACATTAAGGCTCAGGAAGGTAATGTAACTTTCTGAAGCCACACAGCTAACAAGTGGTTCAGTCAGAATTTAAACCCTCACCTCTTGATCTGGGGACTGTTATCATAGTTGCCTATGATCAAGTAGTGGGGCACGTGGAGGCTGCCCACGTGCTGCTTTGTGTGTGCTCTGCAGGTTTTCGGGATCACTGTTGCTTCTGTGATTCTAAGTAGGTGTGTTAGAATTTTTTGGAAAAAGAACAAAATGTAAACTTACAAGAGAGTTATGTCCAAATAAACCCTGTAAACTGAAAATCAATGGAAATGCATCTATTGGATCTCATGTACTAATGACTCCTGACCTTGGACAGTGTAGACTCTTCATGCTCATGCTGATCATGTGCCCTTCTGGAGGCTGCAGCTCCCTGCACTGCCCAGCATCACGAGAGATCATCATACCACCTATCATCAAGCAGGGAAGAGATCTAAACCCAAATTCAGAGCACAGTGTCTCATGAACATGTACCACTTTTGCACCATATACATAAAAATGTAACAGAAGGACCACCTGTATATGCAAGATATGCGAGATATGTATGTATATGTATGCATGTGTGTACATGTGTGGGTGTATACAGGATAGAATATATATATATAGAAGACATCATATATGTATATGTATATAAAGGGAGAAGAAGGGAAGGAGATGGAGAGAAGGTGAGCTTTATCTTAGCAATTGGCTTTTGTGTTTGAATTGGTTCTTGTGATTGTGATTGTGTGTGTGCGTGTGTGTATGTGCACACACACACACACACACACACACACACACACACACACACACACAACCAGGGCCTGGCAGGATGGAGACTCAGGCAAGAGATACAACTTGGTCCTCAGGCAGAATTTCCCATTGTTCAGGGGTGCCAGTCTTTTTCTCTTAAGGTCTTCTGTTGATTTGATAAGGCCCACCTACCTTAGGGAGGCCACTTTGCTTGACTCAGCCTACTAATTTAAATGGTAATGTTACCTAAAAATATATTCACAGAACACCTAGAGCAGTATTTAACCAAATATGTGAGTATACTCATCTAGCCATGTTGACACAACAATTAATTAACCAACACAAAACAGAGACCTTAGCACCAAGTGACTATCCTGCAGGTGCCCTTGTGTGAGCAGAGATTGATCTTCGGGTCATGCTTTTAAATTTGAAAAGTTCCAAGTTCAGATTACCAATGTTGGTCATCTTTAGAACAATACATCTAATAATGGGTTGACTCTGTCTCATATTGGTGGGGGAGACCATATGGATTATTTATGGTTTCTGGGTATATTTGATATTTCTGGGAATATAGAATGAAATAAATATGACTAGCATCTACATTCTTGTAGTTTGTCTCCAATTTATCATGATGATATATTAAAATCATGAGGATTTCTGAGAAGCATAGAGTGCCTTTCTGTCCTTCTAGAAGCACGTGAGATTTCTGCCTGACTGTGACTTCCCAGACAGTCATAGGCAGCCAGGCGCGAACCTCACGTTAACGTTCCAGCACAGCCCAGTCTTCACATCAGGTTACATTCTTTCTTCTGAATCAACACACTCATATTCCCACATGTTTTTTATGTGAAGATTTTTGATGAATATTTATTGGCCTGAGTCAGATTACCATTCCCTCTATTATATATTTATTCAGGACTAGCACTTTTCAATCCTCAGAAACCACCACAGTATTGACATTTATTTTCTAAGCTTCAACAAAAAACTGTCTATGATGTTTGGGAAGATATCTTTTGGTGTTTGGTTAGTTAAGAAATGAAAACATTGAAATTGGATCTTAATTTGGGGCTGAGCATCCCTTTTTGAGAGTATAATTTTTTTTCTGGTTCTTAAGATGCTATGCAAAGTACAGTTATATTTTAAGTGGAGTCAGAAAAATCTTGCAGAGGGTAAATTGGCCTAAATTACTTAGCGGTCAACCCCAGAATTAAAGTTTTGTCTCCAGACTCCCTGACTAGACAAGGGCACCCTGGGAAGAGTTGGCGGTCATGTTGACATCCTGGGAGGTCTGGTGAAAAGAGCATTGACTTCAGTATCATGAGTTCAAACTTCTGCTCCGCTGTTTAACATCTGCCTGACCATGGACAAGTTATACAATGTCTATAAGCCTCATGTACCACACTGGTCAAATACATGCCTGTTGTGATTTGTTGTGAGCATTAAACAGGTTAATTATAAGTACCCAGTATAGCATACACAGAAAATGTCTCTGCCCCTTTCTTTTTACTCTGGTTAGTAATAATGTATGTTTCTCTAACAGAACATAAATCTTTCTTATTCTGAAAGCACTCAGAAAAAAATCTACCCAAAGGCTAAGAAAAAAAACTATATATATCATGAAACTTTTTTTAACCATTAATAACTGTATGGTATTACTTTATACATATATGTCATACTGTGTATTTCCTATTAAATATGTATGTTAAAAGAAAATTATTTTGTATCAGTTAGTCTCCCACTCCTGTTCTCATTAACAGAGGTGGTACAGATTTTTTTTCTTCCTTTTTCCTCCTTTTCATTCTTAGGGCTCATAAGGACACACAGGAGAGAACCTATTTAGTTTTCTCTTCAGTTCATTGAAAAATTTGAGGTAGACGACATCCATAAGTAGAATGTTAAGTGTTTGTACGGAGTAGAAGTGTGTAGGGTGTATGGAAGTATGGAAAGGAGGCACTTTGTGGTAGATCTGAATGAATCTGGATATGTCCTTTCATTTAACACATTTCTAATCAGGAAAAAAAAATAACCACAGTAAAGATTTATTGAATAGTAATTTTCACCATTTATTAAGTTTCTACTGAGGACAGGTACTATGAAAAGCATTTTGTGTCAATTAACTTATTTATTGGGGAGGCTGCAATTATTCCAAAATTACAGACAAGGAAAAATATGACTTATCTAAGCCTATGGAAGCTTATAGTGAGTGTTCAAACTAGGATCTGAATCAACATCTATATCTTCTGTCTTCCAGGAACAGTAGCTGCCATTCATAGATGACTGATACATCAGGCACCATGATGAGGACTACTCATACACTATCATAACAGCCTCCATGAAATGGGCCTTAAGACTTCCATTTTAGGCATTTTATTTATCTGAATGACATATTAACTTCTACTTCAACTATTTATCAACACATTCGATATTTCTAATTTGAAGTATTGTTAAATCTTGTAAAGTATTTAAACATAAAAATAATTTAATTAAAATGATTGATGCATATACTAAAAATGAAATAGAAAAAGGCGTTTATGAAAAAAAAGTCACAGTTTTTGGATCCACTACTTCTTGCTCAGTTTTTCCTAACCAAAAGAAATAATTTAAATAGTTCTTGTTTTAGGTTCTCTTACAATATCTATATTAACTAGAAAATGTATTTTTGGAATAGTTCTTAATTTACACAGTTAAAAAATTTTGTATTAATGTAAACATTTTAGCTGACTTACATCTTTGCCTTATCCATGACTTTTTCCCTCTCACTTTAGTTATATCTCTATACCAAATTTCAAAAACAAATTCTAGCCTTTATTTCATCTTTAAATCTCTCCTTCTTTGCTTAAGTATATGAAGATACAACTTCTCATGAAATATACCTCTTTTTGGGGATATATTATTAGATAACAGATTATGGTTTTTATTTATTCTTGTGATAACTTCATAGAAAATTTTACATTGACAATAATTTTCCTTCTGAAATTTAAAAATTTTAATATGATATTAGAAAATAGGAATAGAAGTTTTCATCCTTTTTGTTCTCCACAGAAACACTGATTTTTACAACTACCTGTGGGTGGTAGTACTTTTGTGGAGGCTCAGGGGCCTTGTAGAGAGATTCTAGTACCTACTGCAAGAAAAAATCCATGTGTAACTATTCTGAAGATGAAGAGAATTCAAAGGAAAAAAAGAAAAGAAAGGAAAAAGACAACAGCAACAACAACAACAGAAGGAAGTAAACCCAGTTTTACTAAACTCACACCAGCCTTCTTCTTCCCACAAGGCAACTCATCTCAGCACCACAACTGATCTGTAGATCTAGTTTCTCCACTAGGGACAGTGAGAGCATAGTGAGCACCTGGCTTCCTGCTCCAACTCTGTTCTGCAGGATGCTACCCTAGCAGCCCACTTTTGTCTTTTTCCACATAAATTACTGAGAAATAAGCACAGCTGAATACCTTGGAGGTAGCTGGGAGCAGGAAAAAGAGATATGTGTGTAGAAGAAGGAACGTGTGAAAGCAAACTGGGAATAGGATTCAGCAAAGGATCATGGTCTCTACTAATTTCTTCATAAACTCCACTAAGAGGTTTGCCTGTGAAACTCATAGGGTGTATCAGCTGAAGTCCTTCCTTACCTGGCCAGCACTCTAGCCTCTTCCCTGTAACAGCTGGGCCACTCCATGCATGCTCCTTCAGTGTGTAATAGCTTCTCACGATCATGCACAGGAATATACAAATAGCCACCTCAGTTCTGAGGACTAGTGCGCTTTAGGGCTCTGCTCTAGGGAAAATGAATGGGAGGCTTTCGGGAGCTGGCCTGGCTTTGTGTGACTGAGAAAGGGTGTAAAATCCTAAACTACCCCAGAAGAAGGAATAAGAATAGTGGAGTATAGACAGCCATAAAAAAACATAGAAAATGTAATAGAGACACTTAGAATCATTAGCTGGACTGCCTTTCCTGAAGTGAGTCAGTAAAGCATACAGGATATAGTTCATTCTTTAAATATAAAAACAACAGTTCAAAGAACACACACACACAAATCAAGGAAAAATGACCCCACTGAAAGAACACAATAATTTTGTAGTAACTAACATGAAAGAAATGGATATGTACAAATGACCCAAGAAAAGTAAGACAATTACTTTACTAAAGTTCAGCCAACTCAACAAAATCAGGAAAACAATAAATAAACAAACTAAAGGATCAGCAAAGTGATAGAAATCACCAAAAACAAAACAAAACAAACAGAAGTTTTGGAGCTGAAGAATATGAAGATCAAACTGAAAACTGTAATAAAAATCTTCAAAAGTAGACTTAAGCAAGCAGAAAAGATTCTATGGGCATGAATATAGATTACTTGAAAATATACAGAGAAGAAAAAGCAAGAAAGACTGAAAAAAGTGAAGAAATACTATGAAATTTATTTGATGGAATACTATGAAGTAAAACTACATACAGAGTGGGAGCATCAGAAGGTAATGCAGGGAGGGAACAGAAAACTTATTTAAAGAAATAATGATGACAAAAGTTGCCAAATTTTGGGAAAGAGGTGGACATCTAATAAAAATTAAATGATACATGAAGGCCAAATATTCCCAAAGTGGATTAGCCAAAAGTTAATTATACTAAGATGTATTATAATCAAATTACCAAAAGTTAGAGAGAATTTTGAAGATCAGAGGTAAAAAGTAACTTTTACCATACAAGGGAACCTCTTTCCATAAGGCTGTCAATGAATTTCTCAGCAGAAAACTTACACTTGCAGTTTAAGGACTTAAGGAAAGAAAGAAACAAACAAACAAAACAAACAAACTTTGCCAATGAAGAATACTTTAGCAAAGCTGTCCCTTAAAAATGGAGAGACAAGGACTTTCCCAGACAAACAAAACAGAGATTTCATCACCACTATACTTGTTGTACAGGTAGTATTCAAGAAAACTCTTCAAATTGAGACAAAATGATTCTCCTTAGAAATATACAAAAGTATAAAACTACTGAAAAGTTAAACGTAGTAAAATTCAGAAAACTAAATACTATAATGGTGGCATGTAAATCATTTTAAATTCTAGTTAAGAAACCGAGTATGAATAAATAAGCACAGCTGCATACTGTGTAATGACATTTTAGTCAATGATAGACTACCTATAAACAGTTATCCCTATAGGTTATATTGTCTACTGACATTGTAGCTACCTTACTTTATGTAAGTATGTTCCCATGTTTTCATAATGGTAATGAAATTGTTTAATGATACATTTCTCGAATATACCCCTGTTGTTAGGTGATACATAACTATGTGTCTTAAATTATTTGTTAATGAATATATAATATCAAGATGGAAATCATGACATTTGTAACAAAAAGTGTGTGGGAGAAGTAAATAGAGTGTGTGTGCAATTGGAATTGCTATCTGCTTATAATAGATTGTTAAAATAATAAAATCTTACTTATAAGTCTCATGGCAACCACAAAGAAAAAACCTCTACTAGACACAGAAAAGAGAAAGAAATCAACATAAAAATAAATCAACAGATCACAGAGAAAGACGGCAAGAAATGAAAATAAAAAAACAAAGGAATTGTAAAATAGAGAATAAGTAAAAAATGGCAATAGCAAATTGTTACTGTTCGATGATTATTTTAAGAATAAATTGATTAAATTATCCAATAAGTGGCTGAGTGGATACTCCTCTCTGGGGATTCAAGCATGTGCAGTCTACAAGAGATATACTTTAGCTTGAAGGATGTATATAGATTGAAAATGGCTGGAAAAAGAAGCTCCATAGCCAAAGAACGTATAAATGACTATACCTATGTCAGAGAATATATGCTTTGTATAAAAACAGCTTTTCACAGGAGACAAACTCATTACTTAATGATAAAGGGATCAGTTTATCAGGAGCAGATAACATTTTAAAAAATATTTCAACTCAACATTGGTTCATGTAAGTGCATACAGAAAATATTAAAGACTTGAAAGGAGAATTAACAGTAATGTGATGGTAGCAGGAGACGTCAATATCCCACTTTTTTTCATCCAGATACAAAATCAGTAAAGAAATGTGGATATGAATAAAGTCACAAAGTGATTTACTCACAAAGACTAAGTGGATTTAGCATACAGTATAGAACATTCTATTCAACAGTAGCAAAATACACATTTTCTCAAGTGTGTACAGAATGTTTTGCAGGATAGGTCAAATGTTGAACATAAAATTTTTTTTCACACATTTAGGATGACTGAAATAACAGGATCCTCCACAATAATGTGAAACTAGAAATCAATAATAAGAAAAAAAATAGAAAATCCATGAATATATTGAAATTAGACAATGCACTTCTAAATAATCAATAGGTCAAAGATGAAATTAAAAGTACCTTGAAAGTAGAAGAATGGAATTATGCATACTAAAGTCATATGATATAGAAAAGACAGTTCTAAGAAAGAAGTTTATAGTAATAAATATCTATATTAAAAAAGAATAAAAATCCCAAACAAAATACCAATGTGAAGATCAAAGAACTAGAAAAAACAAAGCTTAATATACTGATTAGTGGAGGCATAAATGAAATAAAGGCTAGGAAAACAATGAAAAAAGAACATCTAAAGAATTTGTTTTGAAAGAAATAAAATGGACAAAACTTTATCTATACCAACCAAAGGAAAAAAGGAAGACTCAAATAGATAATTTTAAACGAAAGAAGGGCAATTGTAGATGATGCTACAGAAATACAAAGGATCACAAGAAATTACTATGAATAATCATATGCCCAAATAGGATAATCTAGAAGAAATGGATAAATTTCTGGACACATAGAGACTGAATTCAGAAGAAACAGTAAATTTGGAAAATGATAAAGATGCTATATTATTAATTAAAAATCTTACCCCCAACAAAGCCAAGACTCCAATAACTTCACTGTTGAATTACCCTAAATTTAAAGAACTAATGTCAATCTTTCTTAGATTCTTCTGAAATATTGAAAAAGAAGTGAAACTTTGAAATTGGTTTTATGTGATTAGCTAGCATTTTCCTGATACAAAAGATAGACAAAGATACTACAAAGAAAAAAATTTTAGGTCAATGTGCTTGATGAATATATATGCAGATATATTCAACAAAAGACTATGAGACTGAATTAAAGTGCACCTTATGAGGTTCACACACCACGAAAAATTGAGATTTATCTCTACTATTCAAGTATGGCCCAACATACCCAAATAAATAGATGTGATATACCATAGTAGTACAATGAAACATAAAATCATATGATCATCGCTATGGGCAGAGAAAAAACATTTGACAAAAACTTATCATCTTTTCATTGTGAAAGCTTGCAAAAAATTTGGTATAGAAAATTCAAAATAATGAAAGACACATGACAAGCCAACAACTAACACATTCTCAGTGGTATAAAGGTAAAACATTTTCTCTAAGATCAGGCATAAGATGAAGATGCTCATTGTCATCATTTCTTTCAGTAGAGTGCCAGCAGGGTTAGCTAGAGTAATCAAATAAGAGAAGAATAAAAGTTATCTAATTTGGAAAAGAAGAAGTAAAATAGTCTTTGTAGATGGGAGGATCTCGCATATTAAAAAACCCAAAGGCTCCACAAAAATGTGTTTTAACTTATTAAATAAACTGAATGAAGTAGTAAGATACAAAACCAATATATATTAGTTATGAAATGAAGAAAACAGTTGTATTCACAATAGCATCAAGAATAAAATACTTAGAAATAAATTTATTTAAAGAGGTAAAAAATATGCTGACAATTATAAAATATTGAAAAAATTGAAGATGTAAATAGATGCTATATACACATAGATGTGTCTATGAATTGAAGAATTAATATTGCTAACATCTATTACGATTTTAAGATCTGTAGATTCAATACAATATTTGTCAAAATTCCAATGGTATTTTTTCACAGAAATAGAAAAATGATAAAACAATAAAAGAGAATCTCTTATCACCAAGAAGAGCATTTGTCTTGGACCAAAAGAGATGACACATTTGATAAAATTCATATGAAACCATCAAAGATTCCCAGTAGCCAAAACAAAACTTCAGCTAGACGAACAGAGATGGAAGCATAATATTTCCTAATTTAAAAGTATTTTACAAGGCTACAATAATCAAAATTATCTGGCAATGACTTAAAAGTAGACATATAAATAAATGAAACATAATAGTACAGAAATTAACTCATACATGTACAGTAAAATGATCTTTGACCAGGGTGCCAAGACTACAGCATGGAGAAAACAAAATCTCTTTAGTAAATAGTACTGGAAAACTGGATATCAGCATACAGAAGAATGTATTTGGACCCTTATCTCACACTATATGTAAATAAGCAACTTAGAGTAGATTACAGACTTTAACAGAAGACCTGAAACTAGTTTTTAGAACCACGATGATAAAGCAGAAAAATTTCCATGATTTTGGGGTAGTCAATGATATTTTTGTTTTGTTTTGAACTTTACCCAAAAAGTATAAGCAACCAAAGTAAAAATAAAGAAATAAGATTGGATTTTACTTAAAAGCTTCTACTCAGCAAAGAAAAGAAGCGGTAACATGAAGAGATAACATGTGGATTCAGAGGAAAGACTTTCCAGCCATATACCTGAAAAGGGGTTAGTATTCAAAATATACAGGACACTCAAAGAGCTCAATAACAAAAAGCTCTATTAACAAAGAGCAAAGGACTTGAAGAGACATTTCTCCAAAGAAGACATAGAAATGGCCAAGAAGTGGATGAAAATGGTCAACATCACTAATCATCTGACAAATGTACATCAAAACTTTCATGAAATATCACTTTACACCTGTCAGAAAGACTATTATAAAAAGACAGAAGATGAATGTTAATGAAGATGCAAGGAAGAGGAAACTTTGGAACAACTTTGGTAGGAAAGAAAAACTGTTCTTGAAAATTTAAAAATACAGCTACCACATGAGTAAGCAATCTCACTTCTGTGTATACATATGACAGGGAAATAAGTCTGCAGCTTGAAAAGATTGTGAGATATTATTTAGCCTTAAAAAAGGAAATCCGTATTTGTTTTGAAAACATGATTGAACTTAGAAGGCAGTGTTTTAGGTAAAATAAGCCAGATACAGAAAAGCAAAAACTATATAATGTCATATTTATAATATAAAAAATTGGTTTAATAAAAGCAGAAAGTAGAATAGGACTTGCTAGAAGTTTAGGGGTCAGGGAAATGTCAATGAAAGAGTACAAAGTTTTATTTATTAAGAATGAGTAATTTCTGGAGATCTAGTGCAGGCCATGGTGTTGATAGCTGATACTATCTTGTATAATTGAAATTTGCTAAGAGAATAGATTTAAAATTCTTAACAGAAAAACAAAAAAGATAAATATGTGAAATGATAGTTATGTTATTAAGCTTTGGTGTATATTACAACATTCTGCTCTACTATACTTTAAAGATATCCAATTTTTATTTTTCAGGTATACCTTAATAAAGCCAGGGAAAGAAATAATCCACATATATTTATTTTTATTCACATTATACTACCATATCTTAAACATTGTTTTTTTTTCCCTCTAATAATACTTTAATCATTTAACTCTTAAGATGAACAAACTTAGTAGCTATGCTAAATTAACGTCAAATGAATGTAGGTGTAATGTAGTTGGTATAATAATTTTTAAAAAATGGAAGTCTTGTTCTGGTATCAGTGTTACTGTGGAAAATCTGATACCAGCCTGGCTCTCATACTTTTGTATATGACCTGATTTTCTCTCTGAAATTTTTACATTCTCTAAAACAATCTTTAGTATTCTAAAAATTTTATATGCATTTGTCTAGTTGGGAGTCTCTTTAAAAAATTAAATGTGTTGTCCTTTGTGGTCCAAGACTTGTGCTTTTCTTAATGATAAGAGATTCTCTTATTGTTTCTTTAAAAATTCTCTCTCATTTTATTCTCTGAACTTTCTGCAACTTGTCTTAATTGGACATTGGACTTTGTGACATGATCTGTATATCTTGGGTCTTCTTGTGTGTTCATGTGTGTGAGTGCTTATTTTTCTTTCTCCTGAGTGTTTTCTTTAACTTTTCTTACTAACTCTCTTATGGAGGCCTTTGAAAATTATCAGTCATATGTTTAGCTTAAGCTTCTACTGCTTTTCTGATTATGCCTCTCTGTGCTTGTTTTAAGGGTACAGCATCTCCTCAAACGTGAAAATATATTATCATTTATAAAATGGCCTCCTGCTTCTCATTTTCCTTTTTCTCCTCCCACCACTCCCCTTTTCTCTTTCTCTTTCTGTTCCCCTTGTGTTTTGGAGGCTTTCCTTATGTTTGTGCACAGAAAGGCTGTCTGGGAATCCTTTCCTATTAGTACAGATATATATATTTTTTGAGAAGGGGTCTCACTTTGCAATTCAGACTGGCCCTGAGCTCAGCCTTGAACTCGCAGCAATCCTCCTGCCTCTACCTTCCAAGTGCTGGGATTACAAGCATGAGCCACCATCCCTGGCACTGTGGTATGTGGTTCATTTTACTGATGGGCATGAATCTCCATGTCTGGCATTGTTGTATGTGGTTACCAGGGATCGAACCTGGGCCTTTGCTCTTGCAAGACGGATGCTGGGACAACTGAGCTAAATCCCTGGCCCTAGTACAGATTTTTGACTTGTACTTTGCTTCAGTCCTGAGTGAGATAGGACTGCAGTGGATGGTGGAGGCCAGATCCAGGAGATATTTTTATGGAACACTGTAATTTACATGAGTCATCTGAATATCCCTCCTGGCTCAGTTCCTGTGAAGAAGATCCATTTGAGGTTTTTGTGGGGAAGGTCCTATCTCTAGACTTTTGTTAGGGAAGGGGTAGGAAAATGAGGGATGTACTTGTTTTATGTGCAGATCTCAGTTGTACCTGTTTTTAGTAGCATGGCTCATTTTCAGGTTCCTGCCACCTGCCACCTTTGATTCTAGAGTCTCCTTGAGATTCTCCTAGATAGATCCGATCATAGGTGAAGAACGAATCTCAGGCAAAGGCTTCTTTTTTTCACCATGTATGAAACATTCATTTGTTTTCCATTTGCCAGCAATTTTCTGAAACCTCTTGTTTATGGATTATTTCCTTGCGGATCATCAGTGTATGTCATTTTGTATTTCCAGTCATTTTAATAGAGTTCAAGAGGGAGAGGAAATAAATATTCTCAGCCTGTTGACTTGAACTGGAAACCCTCTTACTATCTTTTGGAATTTACTTATTTACCAATACTTGTACTATAAGCAGGTTCTGGAGTAGGGAGTAGAGATACAAAACTGACTCAAACGGTTTTTAGTGATCTAAAGGAGGCAAATATTTAGTAAATAGTTGGATTGGAAGTTAGAAGTGATGTAATAAGAGTACATAGGATCACAGAAGAGAGAAAAATAAATTTTAGTAGCAGTGGGATGTTTGAAAATTTGCATGCAAAGTAATATTTAAGAAGTTTTTCTATCTCAGACCATCTCTCTCTGAAGATAAAGTAGCATTATATTTTCTTAGTCAACTTTCTGTCCGTGGGATAAAATACCTGACACCCACAATTTAAAGAGGAAAGGTTTCTTTGGCTCATTGTTTCAGAGACGTCAGTTAATGGTCAGGTGGCGCCAAGGTGGTAAGTCACCTCATGGTGGAAGAACATGGTGGAGACAGTTGCACAACTCATGGCGCTTGGGAAGCAGAGAGGCAGGAAAAAGAGCCAAGAGGAAAGGGGTAGGTGCCAGGTCTAAATATAGTTCCCAGGGGCTCATATGCATAACCTATCCAGGCATATCCAGAACTGTGCTTTGCTAATCTGCTCCGCATCTCTCAGGCCGTTCAAGTAGACAATTACGATTAACAATTACGTATGTTAACAAGAAAGCCCCCCTAATTTCTCAGGATGATATAAAACCTATTTTGGATATTTGTAAGGGCAGAGTTTGGAATATAGTCTAGGGTGCAAGATGTCTTGGGAAAATCACCTCAGGAGGCACAATGAGGGAGCAGGGAGGATGAGACATGGAAGAAGAAAATTCACCAGAGCATATCATTGGAAATGATTGCCTCAGTGGGTGATAGGGGCTCCTTCCTAATCAAGGGATTTTTGAAGAATTTTTCAGAAAGTACCAAGATGCCAAGGTCTGCATCTGCATACCAGTGTGATCAGTAGTCAGGCCTGAAGCATGGTAAAAATAGCCTCTGAGTGACAGGATGACTGAAGGTTGTAAAATGAATCCCAGGAAGCCAATTTCCTAGATAGCCCTTTTGAGCAGATGTCCCAGGGACTCTCTTACCACATAAACGGTTACAGTTTTACATCCTTGAGCCTGTGATGAGTGGAATCTTGTTGACTTCTGAGATGTATTCAACACATCTTTTTTTTGGTCTTTGTACAAAATACTTGGCTCCTTATTAACTGCACTGATCTTGTTAGCAACCGTACTTCTCGTGGCTCTAATTTTACAAATGATTCTTTCTGGGCTAAAATTTAAAAATCTCTAAAAATTTTCTGCTCTGACTTTTACTTCTGATTCTCACCAAAAATCTGACTGAAAGCAGCAGGCAGTATCTATGGCACAGCCTGAACATTGGGCTGACTTGAAATTTCCTCCATCAGATTAATTAGTCCACCACCTTTAAAATCAACCTCACACAAAGACTTAGGACAAAGGTGAAATGTAGATGGATTCTTGGCCAGAATGTAACATGTGAAGTTGCTAGTTCATTTGCTAATAGAGCCCTAATTCCCTTTCAAACCTCATAAACCTAACTTTTATTATCTGCATTCCTGTCACTATTCTGGTCTTCTGGGCTCTGACCAGAGTCATCCATCAAGCTCTGCATACAGCATTCTAGAGCTTCTCAAGTCCTCATCTCCAAACTTTTCTAAATTCCTCCTTCATGTTTTTAAAGGGTTCTATATCACAGGGTCAGTATAGTCACAGAAATGGCTCCACTCCTGGCACCAATTTCTCTATTAACTTTCCCATCACTGGGACAAAATATCCAACATCTACAATTTAGGGGAGGAGAAGTTTATTTGCAAGTGGTAGCAAGTTTTCTGTCACTGAGTGATACCCTAACTCCTGTAAAGACCTTTCTTTAAGTGAAAAAGAAGAAAGTATCATAAATATGTATTTGCAGGAGAAAGCACAGTATGTACAGGGTTTGGTGTTTCTCACAATTTCAGACATCCACTAGGAGTCTTGGAACATATTCCTCATAGGTAAAGGGGAAGAACTATTGTGTCTTGTTAGGAGTTTGAGCTAAAATCTGGCACCAGACCCATCCTGAAGTCAGACAATATGATAGTCATGGGAAGATATGCAAAAACTATTTGCTGCAGACCTTGTCTTCCTCTAGATGATTTCTGATAATATGTAGGAGGACCTCATAAGACGGGGAACATGTGGCTGGAGCTCTATATAGACCACAGGGTGTGTTGCTAAGTGCTCGAGGCCATCTCAGCCCCACAAAGCTCCCCACCACTTTGGCGCCATTTGATCAGTATATCTCCTGGGCTGTTGCCCCATTTCTGACATCCCTACTAATATATATCATAGTCACATCATGCCGATATCATATCCCTGAGGTGGGGAGAATCTCCTTCATCTAATTTGTGCCATACAATCTAAATATTCCTAAAAGCACTGAAGAATTGAGAGTCTGGAAAGCTTAGAAGTTGCAGATATCGCCTGGGAGAGGAACACCATGATCCACTGTCTCACTGCACTGTCTCAGGTAAGTTGACGTGTTTTGTATCAGATAGCACCTAGTTGAGGAGAGAGGAAAGCAGATGGGCAGATTTTGGTGGGGAAATCAGGAATGCAGACACATCTGGGAGGATTTGAATGCCTTCTTTTCCTTTTTGAAGTCTAGACAGGAAAGGAAAGGGGTTAAAAGAAAAGAACTAACATGCCAAAGGCTATCTATATGTCAAGCATTTCATAATACTGCATCTTATTTAACCTTCATTACCTTTATTTCACATTACTATGGAGAAAAATATTGCTCTTTCCAAAGTAGTCAAAGTAACAAAAGTTTGGGGAGAATAAAAGTTTATTACCAAGGTCATAGAAGCAGTCATAGGTAAAAGTGGGACTCAAAGCCAGGTCTACTTATTTCTGAATTTTGACTGTTCACATACTAGCAGAGTAGAGGCAAAGTCTCAAGTGAAGTTAATTAAAGTGGAAGCAAGTACTTGAAGGACTGATTTAACTAGAGATTTTTATTTCATTTTGGTCTCTGAATTGCCCAAGTAGTTCCCACCAAATTAACTCGACTGGTATAAGCGACCATGTGAAAAGGGACCTGGAGATTTATTTAGCTGCAAGTTCAGTGAGCCTTCTGATGGCTGCTGCTGCTAAGAAGGGGAATTGTCCTTAGTGTGCATTAAAAGAATTGTTGGGGGAGCATTATTCTTGGTTCTGTGTAGATTTTATCTAGAAGTCTGCTTTTTTGTCACTGCATTTTAAGGGCTATTACAAGACTTTTAAATCAGATGATGAAAAGACCAAAAAAAAAAAAAATTAAGTGATTTAGAAAACGTGATGTATGGTGCATATCGTGGACAGGACATACTAAGGCAAAGGAAGATAGTACAAAAGTAGACATAGCACCTAATCTCAGATATAATGGGAAAGAAGAATTGACAGCTCAAGACAGTGGAACTAAAATGAACAAGAAGAAAAGAAATTACTTATCAATGCCTCATATATGTCAATTGTGTGCCAAGGAGAAGAATGTGATTTTAACAACAAGCTAAAATGTCTGTCAGAAGCGTGGGCTTTCTCACAGTAAGGAACTGGGCATTTTTCAGAAGACTAGATTAATTCTGGACAAGGATATTATAGAAGAGATTTGGGAATTACATAAAATATA
>PVIR01020569.1:0-30474 GCA_004026965.1 Petromus typicus | reverse complement strand
GGGTGTGGAGACCCACACCCAGCAGCAACCAGTACCACATACCACAGTGCCGGGCGTGGTGGCTCACGCCTGTAATCCCAGCACTCGGGAGGCAGAGGCAGGAGGATTGTGATGTGAGTTTGAGGCTGAGCTCAGGGCCAGCCTGAACCACAAAGCGAGACCCTGTCTCAAAAAACCTAAAAAAAAAAAAAAAAAAGTAAATAAACCTAGAGAAATCTTCAATATGAAATAAAGGAAGTACAGATCTCACACAATACTATTGATCTCTCTTACTGGTGATCACCTCCTCTGTACATTTTTCCCTTCCACACATTAGGTAGTCTTATCCCTTCTCTTCCTTCAGATAAATTACAATAGTACCAAATTCCACACATTCTGAGAGAAAAACAAAGCCAGGAGGACAAATGTCAGTTCATGACTTTAATTTGAGTTCTGAGGAAAAAAAGAAACAAAGATCTGGTATCTTGAGTAATAAGGGAAAATACCCAGAAATTATTTTCTTAAACACAGAAAAGGAATTATTGAGAAGCCAAGGTAGAGAAAAGATCACTTAGAAGGTAGGCTAGGGAAGTAAAGTTGAGATATAATTTACTAACAAATGTTTTATAACTTTTTAATATAGAAGACATGAGGAACACTATCTGATTAAATTCAAAGTTGAAAATAGTTTAAGAAGAGTTTCTGTATAAAATTTGAGGTAAAGAGAAGAAACCTAATGATTTTTAGTATTGAATGATACAATCAGCATAAAGCTTCTAGAAGAATCATCTGAGATTAATACACAGAATAGACTGAATACAGAAAATGCAAAAGGAATTATATTGACAATCAAGAGGGCCCAATCCAACAGGTTTATTCCTGTTAGAACTCTTTGATACTATTATCATAAATTAATATACAGTTGATTTTACTGACAGATGCAGAAGTGCAAATATAAGAGGGGAAAGAGAGCTGGGAAAAAGAAAGTTGATTTTGAGAAGATAATACCACTTACATGCAGTGTCTTAGAGATGGCTTCAAAAACACCACTGATTATATGGAAACAAATTTAAAGTGTAAATTATATTGCACATAATTTATACTTTTTATAAATGTAGAAAACAGATATCAAAAATCTGAAACCTCATCATTAGAATAAACATTCAATAAATAATTTACAAGACTCCAATCACTCATGTAAATTAATGTTTTCTTATATCAACAATATTTGAAATTAGAAAGATGAATAAATTTCTATTTATTGTTGTTTCTTCTCTTAAGAAACTAGTTTACTCTGACACTGGCCAAATCCTTCACACTTGAGATTATTACTTTGTTTTGGGGGGCATTGTTAAAGTTTAAGAGATTACATTTGAGATAAGATTGTAAATTTGAGATTCAAGAATCACAAAATACTATAGCTTCAAATATGAAAAGATAGGGATCTTTGTGCAAAAAATTGAAATATTTTTTGAGAAAATTTATCCCCAAATTTTTTCACTTGTGTGTGTGTGTGTGTGTGTGTGTGTGTGTGTGTGTGTGTGTATACATGTTCCTGTGCACTTCACAGAAACTGAGAAAGATACAGAGACAGACAGAGATAGAAACACACACACACACAGAGGTTGGACCCCTGAACTAGCAAGCACTATTGCTACTGCAATGACAACTGAGTTGTGATCTCCTTTAGGCTTCAACTTTTAAAATTTATATCTTATAAAATAAAAAGACTAGAATTAAAAGCAGAATCAGAAACCACCTAACTATAGGTAGAACCTAAAATTAAATAATTTCAGCTTAGTGTTGGGGATTCAGCTCAGTGGTACTAATGGCTGCCTTGCAAAGACAAGGACCAGGGTTTGATCCCTGGTAACCATATAGAACAATACTGTGCATGGAGACTCATACCCACCTGAATAACTTCTTTATTTATTTACCATGACTTATAAAACTGTATAATAAAATGATTTTGTCCTACAATATATTATATTATAATATACAAAGATTTAACCCTAAAGCATACTATGGATTTTACTAAGTAATAACTGATTCATATTGGTTCATCATTTGTAGCAAATTGCTGAAAGTACTGAATAAATGGTCAGGAAGGAAGGAGATCTATATGGGCATTGTACCTACTTTTTGGCTTAATTTCCACTAAATATAAACCGCTCTAATTTTTTTAATTATTAAAAAAAATCAAGTTGTGTTTTGCGTTTTAGTTCAATTTTGTCAATAAAAATGCTGAATGTTACAGTGAGGAAATTTTAACAGGTGTGAGTAGGTGATAGAATATAAATTATGCCATTCTATAGAATGATGAATTGAGATAAGTTTGGCTGTTAAATTCAATATTGTACATAAAATGTTCAGTTACACTTATTTTATTCACTAATACATGGAATTATTAATAGAAATTATTCATATTAACAGGCTAGTTCTTTGACAGAAGTGCTTTTACCCAATAACATTTTCATCAGGCATCAAAATCATCCACACATACACAAAACAGCTTAAGACAAAGGATTTGAAATGTTAATATTTTACTATTACTTAAAAAAATAATGTGAGACACAGGAAAATGACTTTAACAGATTTTATACATTAGTAAATAGTACGAAAGGAACGTTTACCTATCTTACTCATGCTTTCTGTTTAATATGAAGTCTCAAATATCATTCAGAAATTCTGTGATTGTGAACTATATTCACAGATCAGATAGTAGATAACACTAGCGATAAGTTAGACACATTTAGAGTGCTAGGATTCAGAGATTTCAGAGGGAAAAATGTTTCCATAATTATCCTCATATTTCTTTTTCATCTAATAAAAATCACAACACATTCAGGAATGCACTTGTTATTTTGTGATTGTTCCATGTTATCAGAACTGCTTAGATTTCAGCACCTGGAACAATGTCCTCAGTAAAGAGAGGCAAAGGCTATGACAGGACGTAAACAGAAATACTCCTGTGTCAGAGGTGTGGTCCTCATATGTACCAAGTTCTTTGAGTTTTGACTGGGTTAAAAAAAGCAAATATATAGCAAGAATATTTGCAGCCAATAAATCCTTAATGTTATTATATGCTATGTCTAAATGCCATAGTATGGGTAAAGAGTTTCAGGCTTTTGCTGCCAAAGTTCACTACCAGTAATATTTCAATTAAATTATATATCAGGACTAAAAATTTATTCAATCATTTTTGGTGGAAGAAAAGTTTAGGGACTTCATATCTCAAGTAATATCAACAGACTGAGCTAATTATATATATATATTTAAAAAATTCAGTCTGTGACAGACCTATTTATGTTTTTTTATGTTTATGTGGTTTGTTTTGTTTTGTTTTGTTTTGAGACAGAGTTTTGTTATGTAATTCAAGCTGGCCTTGAACTTACTATAAAGTCCAGGCTGCCCTCAAACTCCTGGCTCTCCTCCTGCCTCAGCCACCCAAGTGCTGGAATTGCAGGTGTGCACTATTACTCTCAGCAATTTATTTCTGTGTCTGAAAGATCTCAAGATGTTGTTCAAGTTAGCCTTGAACTCAGGATATGTAGCTGAAGGCAGGCATGAGCCACCATATCTAGCTTGATTTCTCATTTATCATCATTTACTATATTTCTTCCTTTCAAATTGCTGTCAATCTTGAAGACTTTTCAAAGCATTTATGAGAAAGTTTGGAAGAGATTCTGCTGTGTAAGGTTCATGTTTATTAGTTTTACCTGTTTTCTTAGGAAATCACATATCTCAATATTTTATATAGGCCTATTAGAAAAATTACCACAATGTTACTATTTTTTCAGTCATAGATATTAAAAATATTTTCATTGTAAAATATGCACATTGAATAGTCTTTACCTTAAAACTATATAGTCTCACCTTTGTTTCTTTACTATTGTTCCAGAATGTTTAAAAAAATATTTTACACACTGATATTTCACAGTAATACACACGTGATGAACTGCTTTTGTATCCATCTGGTACTCAGTCTAAAATCACTATTATTTTAGAAATAAAAGAGATTATTTTCCTGAATTATAAGCCACAATGGACGAACTACAAACTAGCATCTTATGACTAAGCCAAATCATTATTGCAGCTCTCATATTGTCTGAAGAGTGATAATTAGAAAATAAAATGTGAAGTTGAAGCCAAGCAAGTCTTTTTCTTGTATTGCATTATTCTCAAGATAAATATTGCTTTCTGTTTTTTACATAAATTCTTCTTATTGTTTTCAACTTTATCATTTGTTTTCTCTTCATATAATTTTTAAAAACCAATTTCATTTTTGTAAAAATTTGGACATGTGGGACAGGGCATGAACTAAGATGAAAGAGGACAATCCAGAGTTTCAAATATCTCGTCTTTGTCAGCTCAGATTGCCCTACCAGGAAGTGTTGATTTCTACTCTACATCTAATTTTCTTTGAATTGAAAATAACTGGAAAAAGCTTTCATCCATATTTTCTCCATACATACAGAAATTATGCAAATCTACTAGTTATTGAGAAAACAGGTTCACTAGATATGAGACAATATGATACTTGAAAACTAAGCTATGTTTTGTGAGATTTGTGCTGTCCCACTAAAGTTTGTGGGAAATCTATATTTCTAAATATATGATTTTAAAATGCATGCTTCATCATCATTTTTTTCTTTACGCATATCACATGATAATTTATTTTATAACTAAAAGTCATATTGAGGTCTAAACTATCATTCCAGATCCAATATGAGTGCTTTTTGTGCATTCTGAAATCTTATATAAATGAAGCCAATTGCATCATTAGATAATTTTAAGATTATTTGAAGATCCCCTTTTTCTCTGCCCGGATCTTCATGTTTGTCTCCACCAACCTAGTATTTAAATGTGTCCTCAGTGCCATAGATTAATACTATCTATAAGTGGAATCTTTGAAAAGAAGTTAGGATTAGATGAGGTCTCATCGGCTTTCCTCTGATTTATGTCTTTATAAAATATAGAAGAGAAACTTAAGCAAACGAGCTTGTCCCCTCATCAATCGATGCCTCACACCCTGTTAGGATGAGGTGGGGAGTCTCTGTGAACCCTCTGAATCTCACTAAATGTGCCTTCTTATATTCAGACCACCAGAGTTGTACAGTAAACAATTATTTTTTTAAAGAAACTGTCTAGTTTGTGTTAATCATCTGTAGTAACTGGAAATGCACTAAAATAATCTATTTTGTTTATTTTTTCCAGGAATATAGCATAATTCAACATATTATAATATATTAAAATAGTTTTATTTTATATAAATTTAGCCAGAAGCAAAATAAATCCTATGATCTTAAATTCTTCCAATATTTTGAACAGAAAAATAGTGTAGTTAAATATGTAATATAAGAGATTAGGGTATATCACCTTAAATGAAAGTAAAAAGTTATTAGAATTTTTATTTTTCTTTAGTCAAGTCTATGGTAATCTTAATAGAAGTGACTATTGGCCTTAACTTTAAAGTTTCAAGTACTGTTGAACTCAGTGAAATTAGAAGAAAATTTTAGGCCCATGAACATTTCACCTTGATATTTTACAGTAATAATTCCAGCTGGGGCACTTTGCCACCAAAAGGGTACTTGGCAGATCTGAAGACATTTCTGATTGTCACACCTGAGAGTGCTTCTGCTCATACAGAGATTCTGGAAATCCTATTTGACATCCTACACAGCTCACAGAAACAGTACTATGGCCCCAAATTACAATAGCTTTCATAATGAGAAACTGGATTATAGATAAATAAAACTTAGATGTAAGAATAATATGGGTACTTAAAGTTTATCTTGATAGAAATACAGATGCCCATATCTCTGTCAGTTATTCTAAATTCTAATGTGACATTGGAATTCAGGATGCATATTTTAATGCAAATTCTAATTGACTCTTATCTAATGAGTGTTTTTGAAAAGTAGGGAGACAGAGCAGGGTTGTTTATAAAAAAGGAAATGACTTTTTAGTCTAAGCACTTAAATGGAGACTAAGAAGTTGAATAAGACAATGAATCTCTGAGCTTTGTGCATCTTATTTGTAGAAGGAGTGTAGTCCTGTATGCAGATATTCCATAGTTTCACATATATTAAATATGTTTAAGTGAAGATTAACGTCTGCATTGAACATATTTTATAATTAGATAAATGGAAGCAGGAGATTGTCGAACACACGCTGGTCAGAAATGATGGGGAGAGGTGTCTCGCATGCAACTCAGACTCAGGCTATAGACAGGAGTCAAGCATCCACACTGGCTGGCTCTCAAGCAGTTGGCTAGGGAGCCCACAGGACTGAGAGCAAGTAGGAGACATTATCCATCTCATCCTGACCAAATCTACCTCCTAGAAACCGTCCACAGGCAGTGCCTGTGTCCCAAACAAGATCTCACAGTATCTCTGGGTTCTCCTCTGTCTAACTCACCCCTATGCAATTTTGTTACCCACAAACATTGAGGCCTCAACACGATGTAGGGCCAGGGTGGATCGTGAAGGACAGTTTGCCAGTGCTGCTCTAGCTACAGTTAGGATCAGACATTTCCACCACTGTGCAGCATTCATATCCTTTTTTCCTGTTTATTTGGAAAACTAGACCTCACAAGCTCTGGATCTTATTACTTCTATTAGTGCCTTGCCATTACTAACACTGAGTTAACTAATGGCTCCCATTTCACAGCAGGCATACAACACACAGAAGGACTTTCTGCCTGACTTTATTCAGAATTTCTGTAGTGATGTAAAGAATGAGAAGAAAAAAAGAATAACAACAACAACAAAAATAACAACAACTAAAAGCAATGGAAATGAAGTCAATTTCTCTCCTTTGACTTTTCTTATTAGAAAATGCCATTTGGGTTCAAATCCAATTTATTAATGCAAAGTTAGTAAATAACACTTTGTAAGTATTTTATTAAGCCCTCTGGATGCATTCTGGATCCCCTTTCTGCAATATTATACAGTAGGTACACATGTTATGAAGATTTCCTAAAAGTGACCCCTCAGATTGATTATTTTTTACTTTTTCGGGTGAAAGATTTCTTTAAAAGGAAGTGGTTCTAAATATATTCAGTGTGTTCAGAGTTCCGGATTGAAGAGTTATAAACTGTGAGTGTAGGTTCCTCCATATTTTGAGTACGTTCGGGTAGTGACTACTATGCTCCCTGACTACCTCTGCTAATTGATCACATGCCCCCTGTGGTGAGCACAGATGTCGTAGCTTCTGATGCCAAGAGGTAGAAAGCGGAAGGCGACTGATTCTTTCATGCTCTGTTACTAGAACCAATATAAAAGGAAACAAGCCTGACAGCCTCCCAAGTAAACGCTGGGGTCGAAGGGCAAAACAAGTTATCGCTTCGATTGGTGGTCTCTCCTGTCTGCTGGAGACTATAGACGTGCCCAGCTAACCCAGCTGGTCATTCGCCTCACTCAGTGGATCATCTGTCTTGTACCGATCGTTTGTGCGGAGTCTGGCGAGCACCTAGAAGCAGCATCAACAAATTCCCTGGATTGGTTCGCAGAGGGTTCATCTGAGCAGCTGGACCAGTGGGAGGGTCTTAAATTGCAACGGAAAGATCAGATCCCGATTACTACAGGCCAAACTAAGCATCACCCAACTGTGCTCAAGGTTTTTTACTGCACTTTTCAGATGAGTCATTTCTCTTTTCTTACTCACGGGCATAGCAGTGGGGGGTAAATCTCGGTGTGACTGTAACTTTTTTCTTTTAATTTTTAATCTTTATTGGTACATTAAATATACACATCATGATTGCACTCCATAATGGAGATTTGTACCAGCATAAGACACAACTTAATTCTCATTTTTTCCCATAGCCCTACCCACCCTACCACTCCCCATATACATAAAATTTGTTTCCTTACTTTTTTGTTACAATCTCAACATTTTCCCCCTGCTTCCTATTTTACATTGAGCATTTTCTATTTCACAATATATAACATACAATTCTAGGATTCATTTACATCTTTATTTTCTCATACCAGAGAAGAGATTCCTCAAACAGACTGTGAGTAACTTTGAAGGTTGGGACATAGCCGCCCTCCCCTCGCGTTAGGGACTGATCCTGCTGTCCAGGGCAGGGACAGCTGTTCCAGAAGGTACTGCCCACCAGGTGGAGTCTCCCGCTGGCCCTGGCCCTCGTTGTGACCGCTGTAACCTGGGGTCCGCGAAAGGGCAAGTCGGGAGGCCTGGGCTCGCCGCACCCCACGTGACCTGCTGTCCTGGCCCAGGAACCTGCGTGAGAAACCTGGATTGAAGAACACATGCGTGCACAGCGATCAGGACAATGTTTTGTGGGCTTTAAATGAGAGTCGGGACACTAACACTTTTTCCATCCGCCTCGCCTTTCCATTTTAGGTAATTTCCGTAGGTGACAGTATGGTACTTTCTTGATAACAGTCTGTCTGTAAATGCTGTCCTGAAAGTTTTACTTGCTGTGTTTTTCTTTCACATCTGAGTGATTTATGAGTATGCTAATGTTGTTAGTAAAAATGAATGACATATAAAGCGTTTCTTAGACATGACTTTGCTATCACGCAGGAAATGCCATCATCTTACATTTACCTTTATTCTCAGTAAATGTGATCATTGTTCACATCGGACACCTACAAGTCATTTGTACACGTGGATTTTCTTTTGTAAGAAGAGTTATATTTTAATCTCGACTGTGTAGAAGTCCAAGAACTGGAAACTCTCTTGAGTTTTGATTGACTTTCTTTTAATGAGGTGATTTTGAATTCTGCACAGAATTCAAATGCATATTTCTTTTCTGTTAATATACAGTGTGTCAAGATCTTAAAAGAATGGTCAAAATGTTACTCAGAGCACAAATCTTACCAAGAATGACAGTCTGTCTTACAAAGAAACAAACAACAAACAATAATTTTAAAAAAACTCTTACTTTCAGTGAATAAAAGTATTCATATTTAAAACAAATTGACATCTTCAAATATTTTGAATCAACTGAATAAACAATTTGGGGAATGATTTGTATTTCTCTCTGCTTCCTCTTTATCTTAGAAGACTTTCAAGGCAAAGCTTAGGTGTTCTTGTTTCCTTCAGTTAATCACAAAGAATTTAGGTTTGAGAGAGTATCCAATGCTGTTCTAGTTACTATCTTAATGTTACAATAGGACATTTTGGTTAAATCATAAAATTAACATGTTTTTACTTGATGCATTTATAAAGCCTCTCTTCTGTAACCTGAGTCTCCACTTACAATAGTGGAAGACTGCTGCTCATTTGCTGTATTCATTTTTCTTTGACTATCTGGATAGAATAAGGTAAAAAGTTTTCATCTTCTCTTAGTTTCTAAATTCAAATCTGGTAAGTGAATTTAGCTCAAAGTCATGTTGCTCCATTTAATGAACCACACCAGTATAAAGTCACAGAGTGTGTTGTATCTCTTTCTCAGGTGACCCTGTTTCTGAGAATTATTCTTCATCATTCTACTTTGTGCAACTCCCTTTCTTATTTGCCTATTACCCAGCAGTTAATTAGTATAGCATAAATAAATTTATTTCTTCTCAGATAATATGTGTTGTTCTGACTTTTAATAGTACTAAAGAATTTTTCAGTAATTTTTGGTCATTTTGTTAATCACCACAAATATACATTTTTCTCAAATATTTTGTGAAAAACAGATATTTTCAATACTACTGGTCATTAGTTCTCTGAGTAAAAACTAACATCAGTTAGCTACTAATAAATATTACAGATGACATTCTGTCAATATTTCAGGTGACAGTGTTTCAAGTGACAACTTTGAGATGATTTTCTTTTATTTCCAACTTTTCAAAATACATAACATAATTTCCAGTGTTGTAAGAACCATAGAGATAGTTCATACTGACAAGTGATGTTCATATTATCTTGTTTTCTAAAATACTATAATACTTTACAAAATTTTGGAGAATAGGGCCAGGGATTTAGCTCAATGTTTCTGGTATCTGCCTTGCAAGTACAAGGTCCTAAATTCAATGCCCACAATGCTGGAATTGGTGACTCATGCCTGTAATCTCCAAACGCAGAAGGCAGAGGCAGGTGGATTGCTGTGAGTTCAAGGCTAGCCTGGGCTACATAGTGAGCTCAGGGCCAGCCTGAACTACAAAAGTGAGACCTTGTCTCAAAAAAATGTAAAATGTACACATAGAAATTTGTTTTTAGCACTGTGTTTATGATATAGCATTGAAAATAATTGATTGCTATTTTATATACATTTTAAAAAATGATGGCAACTATTTCCTTGATTTAGTTTTGAGGTATACCAGTGAATCTTAGAAAATTTCAAAATAAGAAAAGTCAGCACTCCAGTAGAATTCAGTGATGTATTCCTCTCATCTTGGTGGTCATTTCCTTCTCAGTAATGACACTATTACTTTCTCAAGTTGAAATTAATGTAATTAATGGAGATCCACTCAGCAGATGCTCACCATGTGCTTCTGTATTAAGCTATGCAGTACTATGCTCTGTCACATTGCCCTGCCATTCGGCATTTAGAACATCAGAGCGAAAATCGTCTCTTACAAGAGTTTTCCGTATTGTGTGGAGAATTGCACAACTAGTGAAATCAATCTGAAGTACAAGCTCCAGGGAGAAAGTAGTGACTGATGTGAGCATGTGTAGAAGGCAGAGGTGCCTGACCTAGGGATTCAGGGAAACTTTGGTGATATGAAAAACTTATGAATACTTGAAGCTAAAGTGTTAGGAAGATGAAATCAAATAGTGTACAAGAAAGATTTTGCTCAACTGAGCTATTCAAAAGAGCTTAGTGAGAAATCTTTGTGATAACTACTCTGAGGCAAGTTGGGGAGAATACTGTATGGGGACTTACATTAAGGTTCAGGAAGTGTGAATTGAATTGGGAACTGCAGTATAATTCTGAGTGGACAATTAGGAAATGTGAAATAGTCGTGTGGCATTGCTATGTTTTGCTAAAGTTGGAAGATCTGGGAAGGATTCACAGAAGCACTGTGTGAAGGAGTTCAAATTTTCTCTCCACCTGTCCTCCCTGTGATGCCTCACTGACAGAGGGTTCTGGAGAAGGCTGCACCTTGTGTCTCACTCCTGTGACAGTTCATCCCCTGCACAAGACAGACTTCATCCCATCAGGAGACATTGAGGACTAATGAGAAAAGATGGAAACAGAGTTGTTTCAGAGCCAAGCCTCAGGGCAATAGTGTGTGTTGAGAGTCCACATCAAAGGCCACAGTAACTGTGGTTGAAACAAAATAATTGCAAATTCTCTACACAAATCTAGAATATATCTATTTCAATGTGCTAAAACAATTCTGCCTTGGGGATAAACATTAACTGGTAAACATTTAAACATTAAATATTAATATTAAATGGTTAAATTTACACTGGCAAATATTTAACCACCTATTATTCAGAAAACTAGGAAACACATAAAATTCCTCCTAAAAATGGCAAAAAATATTTTGAAATATTTACCTTCCCCCATACTATAAAAAAATCATACCTTAACCTTTTCAAGTCCCAGTGTGAAGTCTCTGAATATGGATTTAGAAAGTGACAGGACAATCATTTTATATTTGATTTAAAATGCTTCATAAAAGATTAACAAAAACTAAAATTGTGATATAGGAACAGAAAGCTGACTTTATGCATCCTGCAGTTAGAAATCATGCTACTTTAATAAATTAATAAAATTACATCAACTCTCATTGAAATGAAGAAATTTATGATTTCTTCTGATAATTGAACTCTGATTTGCTTGGTTGACATAGATCTGTGATATAGAATTAGAGAACAGATTCTTTATACCAGTTCCTCACATTCGATGTTCTAAATCCTACCCAACTTCCAAGAATCTGCCTAAATACTTCCTTTTACTTCTCTCTCTCTCTCTGTGTCTAACTCTCTCCCCTCCTTTCTAAATGTTACACATTATTTTATATATATACATACATACATATATATATATTTATATAAATACACATATGTATATACATACACACAATTGTTAAATTTCATTTTCATAACACATGCAAACATGCCATATAGTAAACATACTGGTTCTTAGACAAGCAGAAATCTGAATGTCTGAATGGAAAAGTTTTCAACAAATTTCTTAGATGAAATGGGAGTGAAAGGCAACTGGGATGAGAAAAACTGAGAGAAAACACTTGGATCACTATGAGGATCTGACATTGATGACAGAGAGTGAAAGCAAGGAAAGGTAGTTTTGCTAGGTTAAGGTCATTAAGATTTTAGAGACCTGTCAAAGTAAACTCTCAAAAGATCTTCCAATCTCTCAGAAATATGTTTTTGTTTATTTGTTTGTTTGTTTTTTCAGTTTTTCTGCCTTGTATCATTATTGGACTGAAGCAGCATAGGAAAAGTTTACTTCCACAGGTGATGGCTTGGGTTGTAGTGTCAAGTACAGTTGTGCAGGTGAGACTGGCAGTACTAAATACATGACATGTACATCACAGGAGATGAGAGAATTATTTCATTACCAGGTTTTGTCAGTATGAAAAAGTAAAAGATTCTAATATAATTTGAGCTCTAAACTTCTTACTTGTGAGAAATATCTGTCAATATATTAAAGTCAATGAAACTGAAAAAAATTCTGAATAATGCTCTAAGGATATTTCAAGTAATTTTAATTTTGTGCTGAGTGAAATTAGCAGTAATTTTTAAAAATCTTTATTGGTACATTACAGATTCATCCAATGGCAAATGTTGGAGAGGCTGTAGGGAAGAAGGAACACTTCTCCATTGTTGGTGGGACTGTAGACTCATACAACCCCTGTGAAGATCAGTTTGGAGATTCCTCAAAAAGCTAGGATTGGAGGTCCCATTTGACCAGGCCATTGCCCTGCTAGGTATATACACACAAGAATGAAAAGACTCATATCACAGTGACATATGTGCATCCATGTTTATAGCAGCCCAATTTGTGATTGCTACATCTTGGAAACAACCCAAGTGTCCATCAACTGGTGACTGGATAAAAAAGCTGTAGTTCTTCTACAGAATGCAGTATTACTCTGCCATAAAAAATGATAGGTTTGAATCATTTCTACTTAAATGGACATACCTTGAGAATATCCTCATAAGTGAAATAAATAGATCACAGATAGGTACGTATCTGGTATGAGTAAATAAAAATGTAAATGAGTCCTAGAATTGTATGTTATAATTGTGAAATAGAAAATGCTCAATGTAAAATAGGGTGAAGGGGGAAAATAATGAGATTATAGTAGTACATTTTTAAAAAATTATGTAATACTGCAACTTCTTTCAAGAACACAGAAATAGAAAAGCAAACACAATACTTTTATCAGTAAGTATTTGTTGCTCCATTTATTCGAAACTAAATGTACTGATGGAAAATTGTATGTTAGAGTTTTGAAGGAAAAATGTGCTTTTTTATTAGAGAATATTAATAAAGCATTTCCAGATTTTCTTGACACTCAGAATATCCCATGTTGCCCATCTCTGTGATGGGAAGTCATGATGCGGAGTGTGTCTGAGGTCTTAACAGCTTCTAGTACCATGGCTCAATGAAATAGAGGAAATTTCTTGTAGGTCAGCTCAGTGTTGTGTGGAGATGAAGGGCCTTATTCAGGGATCAGGCCACATTTTGTTCCATGGAGCTGAGTCTGCTTCCCTAGAAAGCCATTCATTTATTTTTTACCCTCATGTTTTCATCAAGACCAAGGAAAAGAAAGGAAGCTCATCCTACACACCAAGTGCATCTGTCCAGTTTTATTATCCTTCCCTCAATAAACACAAGAAACAACTGCTCCAATTTTGTCATAGAACAAGTTCTTTGTAACTATCTTCTACTATTCAGAATACCTCTTCTGCTTCTGTTTGGTTCTGCTGGCTCAAAGTAAATATATTCCAAAGGAAACAAACTACAGCTTGAATTGGGAAAGGTTGTTTCAATACTGTTATCTTTTTTCCCTCTTTCATTCTTTTATTTTTATATTTCCACATTGGGGACAATCTGAACCAACCAGTATGTTTTATTTGCAGCATTAAAGGATTGTTTAGAAAACAGTGTTATTTTAGCATGCTGGAGAATTATTAATACCTTGGCCTTGTGCCTGTACAATAGTTAGAGAGAGAAATGACCTGGAACAGTTACAGAAGTACAATAATGAGATCTTCCAGTTTTTCAGAAGTGAGTGGAAATATCAGTTTTGATTCCTTCAGGATGGGTCCCACACTCTCTGAGCATTCATAGACAGTCAGCAGTCATCTATTTTCAAAGCATTACTGGTTCTGAAGGGAAGAATTTGAGGAAAATAGGATCCACTTAGCAAAGGGAAAAATGGTATGAGACCAATATTTATAAGTGGTATGTTTTATACATTACACATATGTACAGTATTTATGAGATCAATTTAATACATGCAAATTTTGATGACTGGGACCAAAATCTTTAAAATAATATATGTAGAAGATATTGTAGATGTCCTTGTATTCTACCAAATAAATAAAAAGAACTTATAGAGTTTTCAGTTGAAAATTTATCTTAATCCATGTAAATTGTGCTGTAACATATATCTGTATATGTTATTATTGCTGTTGCCTCGAGAACTTCAAACTCATTGAAAAATTTTTTTTCAAATGTCATTAACCACCAATCAACTGATTGAACAATGATATTTCTAAGGGCATAAAAGAGTTTTCCTTTCTCCACTTCTAAAAATGTATTTTTTGCCACTGATGCACATGAGACATTATGATCAGTTTCTGGGGTCTTCTTTGTGGTAGTAACATCATTTTTCCTGGACAAAGTCATACTTAAAGATGCAATTTCTCTCTCTAGGAAGAACCTGGTGTTGTCACTGGCAGGTCCATAGATGGACATAGATTGTTTTCAAAGAGGAGTAGACAATGGTGATCACTAATGTTATTAAAGTCGAAAGCTATTCTGTGAAAATTTCAAATTATAATGTATTTCTTGTCTCAGTCAAACAAGCTAACTTATAGGACAATAAGTAATAAAAATAAAAGGAATATTAAAAGTCTTTGAAGGTTTTAAAATCATTCTCTGCATAATTACAATGTGGACAGTATTAGAGAGCTGCTTGGGGAAACTTTTCTCCTTTAAAGTGTGTTACTTAAGATAAAATATGAAATTAAAGTTAATGTATTTTAATTATCATATTATTTCACTAGATTTTGAAAACAAAATCTGCACATATGACTAATTCATATATGTTTAGGACAAGTGTCTGATATTTTTCCTAATATCTTACAATCATAAAAATTAGCTTAATAGGGCTAGGGATAGCTCAGTGGTTCCGGCGCCTGTCTTGCAAGTGCAAGGACCCGGGTTCGATCCCCAGTAACCACATAACAATACTGGGCGTGGAGATTCACCCCAGCAGCAACCAGTACCACATACCACAGTGCCAGATGTGATGGCTCACACTTGTAATCCCAGCACTCGAGAGGCAGAGGCAGGAGGATTGCTGTGATGTGAGTTTGAGGCTGAGCTCAGGGCCAGCCTGAACCACAAAGTGAGACCCTGTCTCAAAAAAAAAAATTAGCTTAATAGAGATACATACTTCGTGATCATAGGCGTATGAATATGAACAGTAAGTCAATTTACCAAATTTCTGAAGCAGTATGTGGTCACACATATGAAAAAACATATTACATACAGCTTTCAAATTGAATATAATGTATTGGAAGATGTTTAATGTTTTGGATGCATTGTGTTGACTAACAGTTAAAGGTTTATTAATAATGTATAAATAAAAGTATTTATAATTTCTAAATTTTCAATTCACTTTCCAGCTTATCTGATTACTCAAAAATTAAAACAGACACTTTTAATTTCTATTCTTTATTCCAGGCAGTTTGTCAGCTTGGCAGAATAGCTAGGTACAATGCAGGGAGCCAAATTATCTTTCAATCAACATGCAAATTTTTTCTCCAGGTATTAAACATCTGCCAAATATTATGATGTTAATTATCATTCTGAGATAAGCCAACAGTACATCCAGTGTACCAAATGAGTCAATGAAGACTGAAAATAAGGGCTGCATGTGAACTGGATATTTTGTCTCTCTATTTTAATGCACAGAGAAGGATTTGTGAAAAACAATGTTATTTCCCTTGAAATCAAATGGAACACAGCAGCACCTGGGTTTAGGAACTTGATCTTTCTATGATTCTGTCCATGAATCAAACTAACAGCAAACTGAGTCACATTTCCCTATAAGATAAATAAAGCTCCTGTGTTCTGTACCATATTTTGTGGTATTTTAATCACAAAAATACAAAACAAAATTCTGTGTGGTACAGTAAAGTACAACGTGAAGAGAGAGAACATTAAATTGTTAGCACTGACTTCTGGCCTGGAGGAGAGGAAGTGAAGTGGGAAGGAGGCTAGTGTGGAGGGTTGGTCCCCCTTTCTGAGAATATCAGGGAGATCTCCTTCAGGGCTTCCCCTCTTCTTTATCTCTTAGCTACTTGGTTTGTTTTGATGAAATAGCAATCAAAGGTCATTTTTTTCCCTGTGCTTCATAACTCTCTGGTAATGAGATACCATGTTATAATTCATCAGAGTCAACCTTGTTCAGTAGAGTTTTGTTTGTGGTTAGAAATCTGGTACAAGTTCCATTTTTCTATGATAGATTTTATCACATTATTGCCGACCTCCTCTCTGTCTTCTTCTTCCTCAATGGATGCTCATTGACAAGTTTCTCTAATGTTCAGTCAAGTTCATGAAGTTTTTCTGTTATCAGCTCCTCCTTATGGTCCTCAACAAGCTCCTATGTGTCTGTTCCTTCAACATTCAGACCCGCACTCCTTCCTGGGGACACACTCTCCTTTACTACCCGTGACCAAATCCATCAAAGTCACATTCAGTGACACATTCTTGCCATGGTTTCCTCCAGGCTGGTATGAAAGTCCAGCATGTGACATCTTCCCAGGCTTGGTCAGTGAGGTGCATGCATTATAGTACACTGAACTGTTTTTTCTAGGACTCTTTAAGAGTCAATGATGTCTCTTCATTGACATTAAAACACCTGTTGAAAGATCACCTTTGCATGCAACTTCTTCAGGTTGCTCATCCATGGGCTACAGAAGAGGTGTCACAGTGGTAGTGAGGATCCTGACCTCTATGAAGTCTTACTCTGTGTTTACACTGTCCACCGAGGATGGAACATTCACTGTCCAACATAAAAAAGTACCTTCCAGGCAGTTGATTGTCAAAAAATTTCTTAATGATGAATGCAAACACTCTGTGCAGCCAGCAATTTCGTGAATAACTGCCTTGTGACCCCAGCTTTCATATTTCATATTTATTCTCCACACAATTGGCATCAAGCTTTATTCCCATTCTGTTCTTTGAATGCATGAAGGTTCTGGGAATGGTACCAGAAGTGGCTCAATCTTCACATTGGCTCTTAAATTCAGACTCTGCAAGAGGTCACTCTGTCCTCAAGGGCTTGTGCCCCAGCAGTGCATTTATCTCCTTCATGACACAGGTACTGTTTTGCATCTTCTTCCACAAGAGCCCTGTTTCATTGCAGTTGAGTGGTATGTTCTGCCTTTGTGAATTTCATTAATTCTTTCTTATAAGGTTCTACAGAAGCCATGTCAGGACTGAAGCCTCACCTTGTCATATTACACTGTAATGTCACTTCTCTTGCAGAATGTATCAAGCCACCATCTACTCGCTTTAAATGCATCACTTGTTGCACTTGCACAGGGGCTTTTCTTGTAGGAAACAACTGTGTTTATTCACAGTCCATGGATTAACTCACTCTATCACCTGCCAGCAATTTCTCATTCAACTACATTTCCACCACCTCTTCCAGCATCTGTGTCCTCTGCTTGGTTCACCTGCTTAGTCCTTTTGCCACACTGATTCTTTTGATAGTGCCTTTATTCTGAAAAATAGTTGAGCCCATCGATGTTGCCATTTAGTGCTATCAGGTTAGATCGGTTACACAGATACCATGCCTGTGCTTCTTTGCAATATCCTTCTTCAGTTCAGTGGTTATTTTTTTCAAAACTTTCCCCTCATCGTTCTTGTCCCTCACTTTTTCACTACCTTCACTATCGCTCTATAAATTCTTGTCACCTTCATTACTGTTCCACTTTCTCTCTCCTGTCACACTTGTTCTGCACTTTTTTGGACTCATGCTGGTTTGAAAAGCACTGCACATTACCATATGTTCTAAAAAGTACACCAAAGAGTTTCACGGTAGTTGTGTACAAGTCTGTCTACCAACATGATCTAAGTTGGAGAAAGATATGACCTCGTGTCAGAATAATGTGCACTCAAGATGTGAGGTTTGTAATTGGAAGCAAAATTTGCAAATATTTATTTTTGAACCAAATTGTATTACTATATATGCAGATATACTGTATATGTAGGTATCACTGTATATGCAATTGAATTTAGTTAAAATGCTTGAAAAATACTGACTCTAGATGGTATTCTGGCCAACATTCACAGTTCAAAAATTTATAGAGAATTTTCTACATTTATAAAGTCAGTGTTCATTGCAGTTTTAGATTACACAGTATTTTTTACATTAACAATGTTTTTATAAAAATGAAACTTTTTGTCCAATTTTATAAAATAATAAGCAGTGTCTTTTGGGGTGTTGAGGCAAATCTTAAGAATATATAATGAAAACACCTACTGAATTCAGCAGGAGGAGTTTAATATGAATGAATTACTTAACACTTCTTAGCCATTGTCTGAAATCTCATTTCTAAGTTTCCAGGTGGGAAAAATGTATTTTGAATTGTGTGAGATTTTAATTTAATTCCATATCATGTATTTGATGATATTTTAAAAAGTTATTCCCATACACATGGAGCTTCGGGTGAGATCTTTGGAGCCTTCAACCTCAGTGGTTCACTACTGAGCATTTCTTGTGGCTGTTCAATAAGCCAAGCATTAAGGGGGAGAAACATTGTAGAATAATGGCAGGTGACCATCATGTTAAAGTGCTATGTATTTGAGGAAGGATGAGGTAGCAAATGCACAGACAAAAGGAGTGTTAATATTGCATTTGTTAATTGCAGTAATAAAAATATTCCCTTAGTTTTATTTGCACACATTTTTTCAAACGCATAATAACATGGTGAAATTGTATTTATTGATAGATTCTAGAGACTGTGAAGATTAGAAGCTGAAATCACAGCAGGAGTACAGTGGTAGAATGAGGTAAGAGTCTGTCCCCAAGAGTCAGGTAAAACACAGTAACTTTTCAAAACCTGATCAGAAATAGTAGAAGTGAAGGAAGAAAAAAGTGAGAGGTAACGTTTATTAGAGGAACTTACTGGTGGCTGCATGGATGATGTTTTTCACCACTTCTGTTTTTGATGCCTGGCTCTCGCAGCTGTTTAGCTCCGCTACATCTCTTGCCCTTGGTCCTACAATTGGGAGGCTCAGCAGCTGCAGGAAATTTCAAACCACAGTAGTTCCTGTCTGCACATAGAATCAGTGGGCCATCTGCTTACATGAGTGAACTCCCACATCAGCCGGCTTCTCTTATTCTTTAAGGTGCTATTGACCGGGGTGGACATTTTATCCATTCTTCTCAAAGTCATACTTATGAAAGTGAAAAATTTTGCATGTTGTCTTGGAGTGTAGGACATGATCAGTCTCCACATCTGAACTATATTTCAGATAAGATTCCTTCATGTCTCTGCAAAGTAACATAAGAGTAATGTGAAACAGAATTAAATGAAGAATTCCTTCAAGAGTTTTAGAATAAGTGGAAAGGTATTGACATTGCAATACTCTTCCCTGCCCTCCCACAAAAACATAAATTAATAAATTAATTTGAATTAAAATATGTAATAAAACATTTCCTCAATGCTGACACAATATCATTAAACCATATTTTATTATATTTTAATTAATAAATTAATTTTATTTCAACAAAAATATCTTGAAGTTTAGAGAACAAAATTCCTTATTCTTTACTCTTCCTTAAAATTCAAATTCACATTTACTATAAACCTGTGCCCTGTATTTTTTTAAGAAAAAAAGTTAAAAGTTTTTGAAAAGTGAACACATGTTTAGAAATTACATGTTGCTGGAGCACTGATCTTCAGTCATACTCAGAGTCACGCAATGTTTATGACACCAGAACAAGCAATACGAAATCCATTGCCCACTGTGTTATGTAGAGGGCTGTGTTTCACCTAGAATATAACTTATGTGTTTGTTGCTCACACCATGTAAACAGAATGCCTTTGCCAATAAGCTTTTCAAAAGTAGAGTTAGTGGATGAATGGCTGACATCATATATATACATATATATCCTGCCTGAACATGACTCAAACTCCACTGGCACAAATTAATGGAAATAATATATAATACTTTCAAATAATTTATAAATATTTTAAAGAAACTATCATAATAAAATATGGTTTAATGATATTGTGTCAGCATTGAGGAAATGTTTTATTACATATTTTTAATTCAAAAAAGTTAGTCCTATTGTTAATCTTCTTTGAGAATAAATACTATAAAGCTGATGAAAAACACATTTGTCATGGTTGTTTTCAGAGCAGTTTTAGATTTGCAGCAAAACTGAGAGGAAAGTAGAAAGATTTCCTACAAAACCCTGGCCAATCTTGGAACCTCCTTCTCACCTCCAATCTGAGGGACAATGGTCATAACTCATAAACTTCAACTGAAAATACTCTATCCTTCGAAGCCTAAAATTTATTTTGGACTTCATTCTTGATGTTGCATAATTTGCTAGACAAACTTATCCACCATTTTAGTGTAATGCAGTCTACTTTCATAGACTTAAAATTACTCTGTTTTTTACTGTGTAGCCCTCCCTTAACTCCTAGAAACCTTGATTTCTTTAGTCTTTCTATTTATTATTTTCATAATGCCTACGCTTGGAATAAAGTGTGCTACATAGTATTTTCGGATTGGCTTCTTTCACTTACGAATGCATGTTTTAGAAGCTTTCATTTTTTTTCTTGATGTGATAGCTTCTTTCTCTTTTGTAATGGATAATATTCTCATGTGTGAATTGGCTATTCCCCTATCAAAGGATATCTTGTTTGAAATTTTTAAAATAATGTGTTGAATGTCAATAAATCATAATGTGAATGGTTGGGTTTTTTGTTGTTGTTTGTTTGTTTATATTTTTCTCAAACCTTTGCTTTTATCTCCTTTTGATGAATACTGAGAAGTATGTGTACTGCATCCTAGAGTAACAGTATGTTTTATTTTTGCCTGAAACTTTCACAGTGTATTCCAAACAGCTACATTATGCTGCACTTATTCCAGTGGTGAATGAGAATTCTGGTTGCCCCCACTCTCGCTAGTGTTTTATGTTGCCTGTGTTCCATATATTAGCAATACTGGAGTCACATTCCTGTTTTGATTTATGTTTTCTTTATAGCATGTGATCTGGAACATCTTTTGGTCATGTTTATATTTTTCTATATATCTTCTTTGATGATGAATCTCTTAAGGGCTTTGCTCATTTATCAGATCTACAACTGGCTTCTTGACCCAGAGCTACACTTGATTTCTTTATCAGTGATGAGAAAGAGAGTGTTTGAAAAAATAATTCTAATTCACCCATAACACACTGTCAATTAATAAGAAGATATTTAGTAATGTTTACAAAGAAAGTAAGAAAGTAGAACTTGTCTGTATGAGTGTTTAAGTGCATGAAGGCTGGAGACAGAAGAAGAATGTGACCATAAGAGTGAACCATCAGTATATGGCAGATATTCTACTAAAAGAATGGAGCAGCTCTACTCATTTTATACTCTTCATAAAATTGTATATGCAGTGGTGCTTTTTGACATAAGGCATTTAAAAGAGGTATTCTGTATACTTGTACTGATTTTTGCTCCTTTTGAAATTCAGACACAAAAGCTATGATATTTGACTCCTTTGTCAAAGATGAGGTGGCTTGGTGTATCTGGCATTGTTTCTCGATCTTCTAATCTATTCAACAAATCCTCAGGTCTATTACTTTGACAGTACCATGTGGTTTTTATCACAGTGGCTTTGTAGTATTGTTTCATGTTAGGGATCATGATACCCCCCACCCCCAACATATCCTTGTTTCCTTGAATTGCTTCTGCTATCCTAAGTCTTTTGTGATTCTAGAGTAATTTTGGGGTTATTTTCTCTAGATCTGTGAAATATGCTGTTGGTATTTCATCAGGATTACATTGAATCTATACAGGAGTTGTAAGAATATAGCCATTTTGACGATATTTGTCCTTCCTACCCAAGAGCAAGGTATGTCTTTCCGTCATCTGACATCTTCTTCTATCTCCTTTTTCAGAGTGCTACAGTTTTCAGAGTAGAGGGTTTTTTTTGTTGTTGTTGTTTTTTGTTTTTTTTGCTTCTTTTTAAAGATTCCTTCCTACATACTTTATTTATTTATTGTTTTGTGATGCTGTTGTGAAAAGACTTGACTTCCCAATTTCTCTCTTGGTGAGTCTGTTGTTTTTGTATACAAAAGCTATTGATTTTTTAGCACTGACCTTCTATCCAACTAAGCTACTAAATTTGGTGATTAAGTCTAGCAGACTTTAGGTTGAATTTTTAGAATCTTCTACATAAAGTATCACATCATCAGCAAATAATGAAAGTTTAACTTCTTCCTGTCCTCAATAAGAGCAAAGATAGCCTCTTTAATAAATGGTGCTGGAAAAACTGGGCTCTAACTTGCCAAAGACTAAAGCTAGACCTATCTCTTTCACCATGTACTAAAGTAAAATCAAAGTGGAATAGAGACCTAAGTATTAAAACAGAATTACTAAACCTACTGGAAAACAGGTTAGGCAAAACCCTCGGAGACATTGGCTTAGGGATAGACTTTATGAACAAAACTTCTATAGAAAAAGAACTAGCAGAAGGGATCAACAAATGGGACCTCATCATATTGAAAATATTCTGCACAGTAAAGGAAAGCACTGGCAGAGAGAAAAGACACACAACAATATGGGAAAAAATTTTAACTGTTGTTCCATAGATAAAGGCCTACTATCTAGAATATATAGAGCTTAAAAAATCAACCCCCTCAAATTAAAAAATCCAGTTCAAAAATGGGCATCTGAAATGAACAAACACTATTCAAAGGAAGTAGTAAAAACAGTTAGGAAGCATATGTAGAAATTTTCAGCATCACTAGTCATTCAAGAGATGCAGATATACACGACTCTGAGATTTCCTCTCACTCCATAAAGAATGTCTGTTATCTTGAACTTAACCAACAACAAGTGTTGGTGAGGTTGTAGGGAGAAAGGAAGTCTCCTTTACTATTGGTGGGAATGTAGACTGGTACAAGCACTAAGGAAATCAATGTGGAGATTCCTCAAATCTAGGACCAGAGGTCCTATTTGACAGTGCTATTCCCCTGCTAGGGATATACATGAAAGGATTCAAAGATTCATATCACAGCAATATATGTGCACCCATGTATAAAGCAGCTCAGTTTGTGATAGCTAAATCTTGAAAACAACACAAATTCCCATCAACTGAAGACTGGATAAAGAAGATGTGGTTTTTCTGTAGAATGGAATACTACTCTTCCAGAAAGAATGACAAGTTTGAGTCATTCATACTCAAATGGGCATACCTTCAGGATATATTCATAAGTGAAATAAATAGGTCACAGATGTTTAAATGTCATATCTTTTCTCTGATATGAGAAATTTAAAATGTAAATGAGTTCTAAATATATATAGTAAATATTGTGAAATATAAACTATTCAAAGGAAAATGGTGTCGGGTAATTAGTGAAACATAAGTAGTAAAGAACATATATTTAAAATATATATTAAATATTGTGAATATAAACTATGGAGTGGGGTAAGTAGTGACATGAAGAAAAATTGAAACAAAGCTTATGTATATAGGGGGTGTGGGTTGTAGGGTGCTTAGGGAAATGGGAAAAATGAGAATCAAGTCATATCATATACTGGAAACAAACTGTCACTGTTGAGTATGATCTTGGTATGCATATAAAATGTACCTATTTCATACTATAAAAAATGATGGTAAGCTTTTAGTTTTATATCCCTATAGAATGGGCCTGGCTAATTAATTATATTTAATCTGAAAACACCAATATGTCAGTGGGCTTCCATACTTGTTTACTGATGCAGTTACACTTCCTTACTATGGATCATGCTTCTGAATAAATTACACTCTGTTTCCTACCTGCTGTCACACACACACACACACACACACACACACACACACACACCGAGGTTACCGGATATAACATTATATAAATCTACAGCAGCCAATTGGCTTCTTGAGCATGCAATTAACTGATGAAATATTTTTCAATTTTCTACAGTACTGAGCCCAAGAAAAATTTATCAGCTTCTGTGAATCTAGTGCTGAGGCTCATTTTCAAACCTGAAGCAAAATATCTAAATCATGTTCAGCACAGTGTGCCTGTCTTCAAAGGATGTTTAAGGAAATGGATAGTTATTATTTTGTCCTGGCTTTAGCTCATTGTGGTGCAGTTCAATGGTTTTAGTTTATTTTCTTTCCTTCCTCGCTCTGATTCTCTCTCTGCCTCATGTCTGTCTCTGACTCTGTCATACAAATGCGCACATGGGTGCACACAGAGACACACTTTGTTATCACAGGTAAATATGGGATAATATCAAACAATACATGAATAAGTATGACAGTTTAATTATCCAACCTGAATCCCCATAACTTGCTGTAGATGGTTCCTGATAATGTGTCTATTTTGCACATTTCCTTTCTGACACTGAAATTTCTTTCCTAGGGGTTTGCTTCAGACTTTAACATTGCTCTGTGTATATATACTCTAAAAACAAAATTCATTGCTATGCATGAAATGAAATGAATTCCTTTCATATCAAAAATGCTATTATTTCAAATTGGCAAAATATCTTCCATATTTGTGTCTTCCTTATCTGTAACTGGGAAGAGCTGATCAAATGTGACAACGCCTGTGGTGTGTAGAGCACAGAGCTTGGCACATACACGTTGTTGTTCCTCACTTCACAGTGCAGACTTTACAGGGGTGAATCTGTGGAATGAATCACTTACTTGACTCCACAATGGAGGATGCTGATGCTGCTCCTCCTGGGCATAGAACAACTCAAAGCTCCTTTCCCAGAAACAATTTTAAATTTTTGAAGAACAGTTGATTATTCCAAGTTAACAAATCTCTGTATCTGCATACTTTACAACTTTCAGAGACAGCAGGTTTTCAGTGAAATTTCAAGGCAATCTCTAACCTGGAACCCAAACATCAGGAATCTGCCTGTGTTTTATGCACCATCTTTGAGTGATATAGGTTCCATCAACACTAAAATTTTATTATGACTTCTAGTAACTTTAAGATGTATCAAAATTATTGATAAAAATAATTAGAATTTTAAGACATGCAAATAGAAATTCTATAGGGTTGTGTTGTGATTCACAAACTATTTTTTTAACTATTATTATCTTTCTTGGTACATTAAATATACACATCATCATTGCACTCCATAATGAGGATTTGTATCAGTATAAGAAACAACTTAATTCTCATTGTTTCCCATAACCCTACCCACCCTACCACCCCCCCATACACATAAAACTTGTTTCCTTACTTTTGTGTTATAATCTCAACATTTTCCCCCTTCACCCTATTTACATAGAGCATTTTCTATTTCACAATATATAACATACAATGCTACGACTCATTTACATTTTTATTTTCTCATACCAGAGAAAAGATGCGATATGTACCTATCTGTGCCCTATTTATCTCACTTATGAGGCTATCCTTAAGGTATGTCCATTTAAGTAGAAATGATTCAAACTTATCGTTTTTTCATGGCAGAGTAATACTACATTCTGCAGAAGAACCTCAGCTTTTTAATCCAGTCTCCAGTTGATGGACACTTGGGTTGATTCCAAGATGTAACAATCACAAATTGGGCTGCTATAAACATGGATGCACATATGTCACTGTGATATAAGTCTTAATTCTTGTGTGTATATACCTAGCAGGGCAATGGCCGGGTCAAATGGGACCGTCAATCCTAGATTTTTGAGAATTCTCCAAACTGATCTCCACAGGGATTGTACGAGTCTACAGTCCCACCAACAGTGGAGAAGGGTTCCTTCTGCTCCGCAGCCTCACCAACATTTGCCATTGGCTGATTCTGAAATGGCAGCCATTCTATGTGGAGTGAGATGAAATCTCAATGGTGTTTTCATGTGCATCTCTCCAATGACTAATGATGTTGAGCATTTCTTCATATGCTTCTTAGCTGCTCTTACTTCTTCCTCTGAAAAATCTCTATTCATTTCAGATGCCCATTTTTGAATTGGGTCATTAAATTTGGGTGGGCTGATGTTTTTTAGCTCTTTATATATTCTAGATAGTAGCCCTTTGTCTGAGGAACAGCTGGTAAAGATTTTTTCCCACATTGTTAGTTGCCTGATAGCACTATTGCAGATTTCCTTTGCTGTACAGAAGCTTTTTAAAAGAATGAGGTCCCATTTGTTGATTTCCTCAGCCAAACCCTGTGCTATACAAGTTTTGTTCATGAAGTCTTTCCCTAAGCCAATGTCTTCAAGAGTTTTACCTAACCTGTTTTGCAGTAGGTTTAGAGTGTCTGTTTTAATATTTAGGGCTCTTATCCACTTTGATTTTAGCTTGGTACACGGTGAAAGAGTTAGATCTAGTTTTAGTCTTTGGCAAGTTAAATCCCAGCTTTTCCAGCACCATTTGTTAAAGAGGCTATCTTTCCTCCATTGAGGATTTTTGGCTCCTTTGTCAAAGATGAGGTGGCTGAGTGTATGTGGAGTAGTTTCTAGATCTTCTAGTCTACGCCATTGATCCTCTGGTCTGTTACTTTGCCAGTACCAAGCAGTTTTTATCACCGTGGCAATATAGTATAGTTTCAGGTTTGGAGTTGTGATACCCCCCACCATGTCCCTGTTGCTTAGAATTGCTTTGGCTATTCTAGGCCTTTTGTGATTTCAGATGAAAGTTTGAATTTTTTTCTCTAGATCTGTGAAATATGCTGTTGAAATTTGAATCGGGATTGCATTGAATGTGTAGAGTAGTTTTGGGAGTATAGCCATTTTGACAATACTGGTTCTTCCTACCCAGGAGCAAGGTATGTCTTTCCATTTTTGGATATCATCTTCAATCTCCTTTTTCAGAGTTCTACAGTTTTCAGAGTACAGGTTTTTTACCTCCTTTGTTAGTTTAATTCCTAGGTATTTTATTTTTGGTGGTGCTATTGTGAAAGGGACTGACTCTCCAATTTCTATCTCAGTGGGTCTACGGTTTGTGTATACGAAGGCTATTGTGTATACGATTTTTGAACGTTGACCTTGTAACCAGCTACGTGGCTAAAATTGGCGATAAGGTCCAGCAGTTTGTTAATTGAGTTTTTAGGATCCTCTAAATAGACTATCATGTCATCAGCAAATAATGACAGCTTAACTTCTTCTTTTACAATCTTTATTCCTTTTATTTCTTTCTCTTGCCTAATTGCTATGCCTAATATTTCCAGAACTATATTGAACAGAGTGATGAGAGAGGACACCCTTGTCTTGTTCCTGATCTTAGTGTGAAAGTTTTCCATTTTTAACCATTTAGTATGATACTAGCTGAAGGTTTCTCGTAGATAGCTTTTATTAGTTTGAGATACAGACCATCTATTCTAATCTTCTGTAGAGTTTTGAACATAAATGGATGTTGTATTTTGTCAAACACTTTTTCTGCATCAATTGAGATGACCATGTGATTTTTGTCCATAAGCCTGTTAATATGTATGACATTAATATGTAATATGTGTATGACATTGATTGATTTACATATGTTGAACCATCCTTGCATCCCTGGGAAGAATCCAACTTGGTCATGGTGTATAATCTTTTTGATAATTCTCTGTATTCTGTTTGCCAGGATCTTACTGAGGAGTTTTGCATCGATATTCATTAGAGATATTGGCCTGTAGTTCTCTTTTTTGGTTGGGTCTTTCTCCGCTTTTGGAATCAGGGTAATGGTTGCTTCTAGGAATGAGTTTTGGAGTACTGCTTCCTTTTCAATTTCATTGAAGAGTTTCAGAAGTAGAGGCACTAACTCTTCTTTAAAAATTTAATAGAATTCAGCAGTAAAACCGTTAGGTCCAGGGCTTTTCTTTGTTGGCAAGTTTTGAATTACATTTTCAATTTCACAGATTGTTATTGGGGCATTTAACAATTCTACATCTTCTTTATTCAGCTTTGGGAGTTTGTATGTGTCTAGAAATCTATCTATTTCTTCTACATTTTCCATTGTGTTGCAGTATAAATTTTCAAAGTAGGTGTTTATTATCCTCTGGACTTCCTCTGGGTCGGTAGTACTTTCTCCGTTCTCATTCCTAATAGCATAGATATGAGCCTTTTCCTTCCTTTGTTTAATGAGGTTGGCTAAGGGTCTATCAATTTTATTTATGCTCTCAAAAAACCAACTTTTGGATTCATTGAATTTTTGAACCATTCTCTTGGTTTCTATTGCGTTAATTTCTGCCCTGATCCTTATAATTTCTTGCCTAGTGCGAGCTTTGGGTTTGTTTTGCTCCTCTCTTTCTAGTTACTTGAGGTTCAGCATTAAGTTTTTTATTTGAGCTTGCTCTGTTTTCTGGATGTAGGCTTTCATTTCTATGAATTTTCCTCGTAGAACTGCTTTCATTGTGTCCCATAAATTTCTATATGCTGTACTGGGGTTATCGTTTAGTTGTTAGAACTGCTCAATTTCTTTTCTAATTTCTTCTGTGACCCATTGGTTGGTCATCAGAGTGTTGTTCAGTTTCCATGTGTTTGTGAAGATACTGGGCTTTCCTTTGCTATTCAGCTCCAATTTCAGGGCACTATAGTCCAACAGTATACAAAGGGTAACTTCAGTCCCTTTATATTTGCTTAAACCTGTTCTATGAATGAGTGCATGGTCTATTTTGGAGAATGATCCATGAGCACCTAAGAAGAATGTAAATTCTGACTTTGTGCAGTGAAATACTCTTTAGGCATCTATTAAGTCCATTTGCTGAAGAGTCTAGTTGAGCTCAAGTATTTCCTTAGTGACTTTTTGTCCAGTCGATCTGTCTATTTGTGACAGTGGGGTATTGATGTCCCCTACTGTTATTGTATTGGAGTTTATCTGGTTTTTCAAGTCCGTTAATATTTGTTTTATATAGTTGGGTGCATTAGAATTTGGAACACAGATATTTAAGACTGTGATTTCTGTCTCTTGGATTTTTTACTGAACTAAAAGATAGTGTCCATCTTTATCTCTCTTTATTAGCTTTGGCTTGAAGTCTATTTTGTCTGAAAATACAATTGCCACTCCTGCTTTCTTGCTGTTTCCAGTCGCGTGGAGTATTGTTTTCCATCCCGTTACTTTTAGTCCATGAGTTTCTTTCTGAATTAGGTGTGTTTCTTGTATACAGCACATTGTAGGATCTTGTTTTTTGATCCCTCTGCCAGTCTGCATCTCTTAATTGGCACATTGAGTCCATCGACATTAATCGTTATGACTAATATAGGTAAATTGAGTGCTGCCATGTTTTACTGTTCTTGGCTGTGTTACTGTACTTCTGCCCTTTCCCCATCAGTATCTTGTTTGGTCCCATGGGTTGACTCGGTTAAGTCTCATGGACTTGTAACTTTCCTTATTTTTTTCCAAGTTATTGTTTAAAATGTTTTGGAGCACAGGTTTCATATTTTTGATATTTTTCAGGTGTTCTTTGTCATGAAAGTATCTTATTTCCCCATCAATGTTGAAGGATAGTTTTGCTGGATACATCAGTCTGGGTTGGAAGTTGTTTTCTTTTAGGGCTTGGAAGACTTCATTCCAGGCTCTTCTTGCATTGAGTGTTTGAGTTGAGAATTACGCTGTGATCCTGACAGTTTTCCCTTGGAATGTAACTGTTTTCTTTTCTCTGGCTGCTTTCAGTATTTCATTCTTTTTTTGGATATCTGAGACTTTTATGATGATATGCCTAGGTGTACATTTTTTCATGTCAGAGGCATGTCACATTCTGTATGCTTCATATATTTGTATGTCCAATTCTTTCCCTTTTTATGTGAAGTTTTCTGTCATTATCTCTGTGAATAGCTTTTTGATGTCTTTAGCATTGATTCTTGCTTCCTCAGTGACTGCAATCAATCTTATGTTATTCTTCTTTGAATCATCTAGGAGCTGTTGGATTGCCTTTTCATTATCGCTTGCTTTTTTCCATCGAACATGCCTTTCCAGTTCATTGGTTGAGATCCTGTCTTCTAGGTCTGAAATTCTGTCTTCTGCCAAATTCATTCTATTGTGCAAGCTTTCATTTTCTTTCTTAATTTCCTGGGCTTCTGCTTGTAGGTGTTTAAAAGGTTCCAGTGCTTTTGCTATCTTGGATTCTATCAACTCCATGATTTCCTCTTTAGCTTTATTAATCATCATGTTGACAGTGTCCAATATCTCTGCTTTCATCTCAGAGATCAGTTCT
>PVIR01020568.1:0-30240 GCA_004026965.1 Petromus typicus | reverse complement strand
TGTATCACTTTAATATGATGACTTTAACTCTTTTGGAATGATGCCTAGAAGGGGAATAACTGGGTACATCAAATGGGACTTCTATTTTTACTTTTCAAAAATGTCTTTTAATTGTTTATATCTTACTAGCAGAGGGGCTTCTGATGGTGCTTAGTTCATGTACCTGATGAAATAGTTGGGTTGATATAGCTTTGGGAATAAAGTGTTAACCTTTACCATCTAATTTAACTTGTTGGTAATGAAGTTGGGGAGAAGAGATAAGGAGCTGAAGAGTTACTCAATCATCTGCATCTGTTAACAGCTTGCACCCGTAGTAGTCATGCATTGTAGAAGCAGGGGCACCATGTGCACACAGCCAACAAGTCTCAGTCATAGACACAAGATGGGGAAGAGCATTAAGAATTCAACGCTATCCAACCCAAAGAAATTGGTGGGTAATTACTAAACAAGAGTAATATGAAGAGCTCGCCAGACAAGGCAAACAATATTGACAAGGCCATCAGTTTTGTGGAGAAGACTCAGAGTTAAGAATCTAAGTGTATAACATGTAAAATGGGAAATGATGAGCAGTGAGCATCAGTACCATCTTAAGGAACTTAGAATTCTGCAGCCCTGGGCAGCTGCTGAAGTTTCTAAGCAACCATTAAGGCCTGGCGAGGTGGAATGAAGAAGGTAGATTCGAGAATGAGACAAGATAGGGCAGGAAGGTGAGACTGCTACTGCCCGCTGGGGAGAGGTGCAAGAATGAGGCTGGTGCTCCATGGAAAGGCAACAGAATGATCTACATATACGGAAAGATCTAGAAAGAACCTAAAATAACTATCCTTGGAGGACGTATAGCCTACAAGACTCAAATTCTTATCAAAGTATTTCTGTGTCAGAAAAGTGAACATTGATCAGCTATGCACAATAACTCATCAGCAGTAATTTTAACAGAATTTTCTGTCTTTAAATGAGTCCTTTCCTAAAAAGGAAAAAAAAAATCTATGCAACCTCTTCCTTTAGCTCTCAGATTTTCCCACACAGCATAGACTAACTGCTTGCACAGGCTATTCAATTACCCTAATGAAACTTTGAAAAAGTTACTAAGAAATGGGTCTTACACACTATCTTCTCAGTGTATAAAATTGAGGTGCCTCAAAGCCACAAAGAGGCCCAAGAAACAAAAACAAGTTTTACACATACTGTGTGAAACAAGAGAAGTTAATAAATAAGAAAAGCCTAGGACCCAATGGATTCACCACTGAAATCTACAAATCTTCAGAGATCTGATGTGAATGAGCCTCAACCATTTTAATAAAACTGAAGAGAAGGGGGTGCTCCCAAAGTCATCCTTGCAAGTTAGCATGACCTTGATTCCAAAACCAGACAAGGAGCCAACCAAAACGGGAAACTATAGGCCAATCTCTGTAACAAACAGATACAGAAAACCTCAATAAGATCCTGGCAAACAGATCATCAAAAAGGTCATACATGATGACCAAGTAGGATTTATCCTAGGATGCAAAGAAGATTCAAGGTATGCAGTTAATAAATGCAATACATCACAAAAACGAAACAAAGCCAAAATCACATGATTATTTCAATATATTCAGAAGAAAATCTTTGAGAAAATCCAACATCTGTTCATAAATATTCTGAAGAAAATAGGAATAGAAGGACTTTATCTCAATGCAAGCATTATTTATGATAATCCTACTGCCAATATCATGTTAAGTGGGAAAGGCCAAAAGCTTTCATTCTAAAATTAGAATCGACACAAGAATATCTACTATCACCACTTCTGTCCAACACAGTACTGTAAATGTTAGCTAGAGCAATCAGACAAGAGAAAAAAATATAAAGAGTATGTGTAGGAAAGGAAGAAGTCAAAATATCATTGTTTGTAGTTGATATAAGTCTGTACACAGAACAGCCAAAAAATTTCATCAAAAGAGTCCTAGAATTAATAACCTAATTCACTAATATCACCTGATATAAAGTCAAAACAAAAACCAATAGGGTTGCTATACACCAATAATGAACTCACTGAGAATGAAATCATGAAGAAATGCTATTCACAAGAACATTAAGAATTAAATTCTTATGGATTAGCCTAACCAAGGAAGTGTAAGACTTCCACAGTGAAAACTATAGTACTCTGAAAAAGGAGAGGTCATTAGGAAATGAAAACATATCCCCTGTTCCTACATAAGCAGAAGCAATATAGTGAAAATATTCCTAAAATTTTTATGGAGATTTAATGCGATCTGAAAATAAGATTTAGTCCACCCCATTGAAAATATTAAAATTAAATGGAACTAGAAAATATTAGAACAGCAAGAGCAATCCCAAGCAACAAGAGCAAAACAGGGATCATCAAAATTCCTAACTTCAAATTGTACTACAAAGCCACAGTGCTAAACATCACGGTACTTGCACTAAAACAGACTCATGGATGAATGGAACAGAATCAAGAATTCAGAAACAATCCAGGAATAGTCAGCTATCTGATATTTGGCAAAGGGGGACAAAAATATACACTGGGGGTAAGATAATTCTTTAATTATCTTTTATAAATGGCTCTGAGAAAACTGACTATCCATATGCAGAAGATTGAATCAACTCAAACATGTCATCATTCACTAAACTAAAATTGAAAAATCTACCAGAAGATAAAATAGATAAAACTCTTGACCAAACTGCATAAGAAATAGCACTAATAACAAGTGGTTTCATATCAAATTTTAAAAAATTATTCACATCAGTAACAACAGAATGAGAGACAATCTACAGAATGGGGAAAAATAGTTTTCAGCTATTCCTTGGACAGAAGACTAATTCCTAGAATAAAGAGAAAGCTAATAAATAAATAAATAAATAAAAAGACTCCCTTGAAATAAATGACTCAAAAATGAGCGATGGTATTGAACAACACTTCTCAGAAGTACAAATGATCAGTAAATCCATGTAAAAATGTTCAGTATTCCTGGTCATTAGAGAAATGCAAATCAAAATAACACTGAGATCCCATCCTATTTCCAAGAAAATGGCCATCACCACCATCATCAAGAAATTAAATAATAACATGTGTTGGTGAGACTATGGAACAAAAGGAATCCTTCTACATTTTTTCTGGGAACATAAGCTAGTACAACCACTATGGAGGTCAGTGTGGAAAGTGACCAGAAAACTAAAAATAGAAATTCCATTTCAGGGCAGGAGATTCAGCTCAGTGGTTCTGGCGCCTGTCTTGCAAGCACAAGGGCCCACGTCCAATCCCCGGTAACCACATACAATACTGGTTGGTTGTGGTGACTCACTCCCACCAGCAACAGTACCACATGCCACAATGCTGGGTGTGGTGGCTCACACCTGTAGTCCTAGTACTTGGGAAGCAGAGGCAGGAGTGTCTAGACTGAACTCAGGACCAGCCTGAACTGCAAAGTGAGATCCTGCCCCCCCCAAAATAAACTCCATTTCACCTAACTATTCCCCTTCTAGGTATCTTCCCAAAAGAGTTAAAGACATCAAAGTACAGAGATGGAAGCGTACTTATGTGTATAGCAGCACACTTCACAGTAGCTCAGTCTTGGAAGTGGCCTATATTCTAAAACAGAAATGAATAAAGGACCAAACTGCATACATGTGCACAGTGTGGCACTGTTCTGTCATAAAGCAGGGTAAAGGAATAGATGTATCTTAAGGCTATAATTTTAAGTTAAATAAACCAGACACACAAGTTTAAATATTTCATGGTTTTTTTAATATCAGAAACCTAAAATATAAAAAAGAGTGAAATAAAAGATAATAGAGGGGGCAGTGATTTAGCTCAGTGTTTCCACCATCAACCTGGAAAGTGTAGGGTTGCTTGATCCCAGGTAATCAGATATCACAATGCCAGGTGTGGTAGCTCATGCCTGTAATCCCAGCAGTTGGGAGACAGAGGCAGGAGGATTTGTGTGATTTCAAGGCCAGCCTGGGCTAATAGTGTGTTCAGGGCCAGCCTGACGTACAAAGCAAGACTCTATTTCCAAAACAAAACAAAATAAATAAATAAATGAAAAAAATTCTAAAAAATATTGATTGATTGACTGATTTATGGTACTAGGGAATCAAATTCAGGACTTTGCACTTGCCAGGCAGGTGTGGTTCCACTGAGCTAAATCCATAGCCCAAGATTATCTTTGTTAAAAGCCAGACAAAAGGTAACACAGGAGTACCACATACCACCAGTCATTGCTGGAGCAGTTCCAGTGTGTAAAATAACACTTTTTGTGTCAAACGGCTGGAGGTTGTTGTGCCCACTGAAATGATTACCTCAGCTTTGGTCAGGGGCCCTTGTCACCTGGGGGGGGTGTGTGTGATCTATCTGTCCTATTGAAAGAAGTCTTCCATTTCTTTTACTAATATCCCTTCTGTGCTTAGTACTTCGGGATTGTCAAAGGCAGGTATGAAATACAAGTGGCTGGTGACTCCTAAGGCCACTACGTGAGCTCAGCTGGGAGGTAGGAAGCTTCCTGACATGCAGCCTATATATCCAGCTGCCGCAGCTTTGCTCTCTGGTGATGATGTCATGATTTTGGCCACTGACTCTAATATATATTTTTCATTCCTCATCTACTGACCGCATCACATCCAGGGAAACAGAACATACCTAAGTATGTCATCTGCACTGCTTAACACACTTAAATGTTTCTTCATTGTGCCTGGGAGAGGGCTACCAAACCCTCTCATTGACATTCTGCTGGGTCCCTCTGCTGGGACATTCTGGTGACATTCTGGTGGGTCCCTCTGCTGCCTTGCTCTTTAGCCTCTTTCCAACGGAAGCTTTCTCTGGAACTGGGACCTCAGTCACCCTGGGCACCTTTTGCTTGCTGAACTCTGAACTCTCTGGCCATAGGGTTCTGGGCCAGGAATGCTCTCCCACTAGGTCACCTAGACCTTGGTAATTCCTTTTCCTTCAGATCTAGGTATAAGCACCATTTCTGGAAAGAAGACTTCCTAGAATCCCCTGTTAATGTTGTGTCATTGATGGTGAACAGCAATGAGACCTAGTGTACAAACTGCAACCAAAACCCACTTATTGCAAAGTGCCGACACTGCCCCTGTGTGCACTGTCATCTAGTGCTCAGCAGCTGGGACTTGGCTCGTGTACTGGCAGAGAGGTCTCTACATGCCTGTGGTGGCTCCATGCCATACACTCACCACCGTTGTGCTAGGTCCTTATTCTCTCTTAGAATTGACATAAGATTCAAGAAAAGGTGGAGTAGAGCCAAGGATTTAGCTCAGTGGTTCTAGTGTCTGCCTGGGAAGTGCAAGGTCCCAAGTTCGATCCCTGGTATTGTATACCACAGTGCTGGTTGTGGAGGCTCATGGCTGTAATCTCAGCACTCTGGAGGCAGAAGAAGGAGGACTGTTGTGAGTTTGAGGCTGACCTGGGAGCTCAGGGCCATCTTGAACTACAAAGCAAGACCCTGTTTCAAAAAAAAAGGAAGATAGACTAAAAGAAGATAAGGAAACCCACAATAATAAAATCAAACTTTTAAAAACTTACTTTTTTTTGTACGTATGCAGTACTGCGTTTACATTTGTTATGGGAACTTGGTCCATATACAACACATATCTTAATTCTTTTTAAATCCTCTCTACACAACTTCCTCTTCCCTCTCTTCATCTCTTAAAACCCTTCCTATTTGGGAAAGTTGTCCCTCCCTACTGCCTATTGTCTTTTATTTGCTCTTTTAAAATAATATTTTCCATTTGTCATAACAAAGAAACAAAGCTTATGTATCTGATTTATTTTACTTTACACTGGTTTTAAGGTACACCTATTTTTCTATAAATAACTCATTTATCTTTCTTTATGCAGAGTGATACTCCATTGTATATAAATACCACATGTTTTGTTCTTTTTAAGAAAACTGCAGTGTCAGGGCACAAAAGTTATTCAATTGTTTTTCTTCTTTCAGGAAAAGTTTCTAAGGGCCTAAAGACAGTTAGGTCTGCAGAGTACCTTCCATCTGTAAATTGTGCCCCTTCCCACCAATCCCCATCCTCAGAAAGCACATCCTTCAGGAGACAGCGGAGCTTGGCTTCAAACACATGCCCCTAGTTTACATATAACAGCCTACACGTAGGCAAAACTGGAAGCCTCTGATGAACACATCTTAGCTTACCTTCATAGAGACACCCTTGCGTCACCATAAACATCCCAGCTGTTGGTTATGTGGTGCTGCTCTGCTTCTTGAGGGCCCACACTCTGTCTCTGTGCAGTCTTTTTGTTTTTTGAGACAGACTCTCACTCTGTAGTTCAGGCTGGCTCTGAGCTCACTATGCAGCCCAGGTGAGCCTTGAACTCACAGCAATCCTCCTGCCTCTGCATTGTGGTATGTAATACTGACTGCTGGTGGGCATGAATTACCACACCCAGCACGATTATATGTGGTTACTGGGGATCGAACTCAGGACCTTGTGCTTGCAAGGCAGCTGCTGGAACCACTGAGCTATATTCAATTCTTCATTTACATCTGGAATGAAACCAGATGAGTCTTCAATAGGATAGTCTAATTTAGCATAGACTACACAAGTTTTTGATAGGACAACCACCTCAGTGCCTTATTTGCATAGGACAGAAGCTAATCCACAAATTCTGATACAAAAGACTCCTTTTCCCTTATCCTTGAGATAACTGTGAATTTGCTTACAGGCCTGAGCTCACTCTGCAGAGTGTACCTCATTTCCACTTTCAATAAATGTACATCCTGCTATTGTTTCTTTGTGTCTTGTTCAATTCTTTGTGCTATCTAGTTTCTTATAATAATTTCTTATATTTTTTTTACCACATTATCAGATACAATGCGGATTAAAACTGATCCCCAAATAGAAAAAAATTTCTGATTTTTAAAAGATTGTTTGAAACAAATTTCATACTCTTTGCCTCTGACTTATTTTAAACTCTTTACTACTTATTGATATATTTAAGTATATTTATTTATTTTATCAGTACTTGCATATATATATATATAGATAGATATAGATATAGATATAGATATTATTATTATTATTTTGAAACAAGATCTTGCTTTGTGGTTCAGGCTGGACCTGAATACACTATGTAGCCCACTCTAGCCTTAAACTCATAGCAGTCCTGGGCCGGGGAGTTAGCTCAGTGGTTCCGGCGCCTGTCTTGCAAGCGCAAGGACCCGGGTTCGATCCCTGGTAACCACACACCATAATGGGCATGGAGACTCATGCCCAGCAGCAACCAGTACCACATACCACAGTGCCGGGCGTGGTGGCTCACGTCGGTAATCTCAGCACTTGGGAGGCAGAGGCAGGAGGATTGTGATGTGAGTTTGAGGCTGAGCTCAGGGCCAGCCTGAACCACAAAGTGAGACCCTGTCTCAAAAAACCTAAAACAAACAAACAAACAAAACTCACAGCAATCCTCCTGACTCTGCTTTCTGAGTGCTAGGATTATAGGCATGAGCCACCATGCCCAGCTAGTACATGCTTGTAATACATAATGTTTACATTTCTTGTGAGGAGGTGGTGCATATTTAATTTACTTTTTATTTATACTGTATTTTGGATTTCTCGTATAAGAAAAATCATATAATATTTAAGCTTGCGTATCTTATTTCCCTTAACATTATGATCTCAAGGTAAACTATAATGTGAAATTTCATACTACTCCAGAAAGAATGGCTTTCATCAAGAAATCTAATAGCAAATATTGGCCACACTACCAATGGTAAAAGAAACCCTTCCACATTGTTGGTGGGAATGTAAACCAGTAAAACCATTATGGAAATCAGTTTGGAAATTATGTCAACAAATAAAACAAGAACTGCTGTAAATGAGGTGTAAAATGTATACTAGGAATTGTGAAACAGGAATAAAATGTTGAAAGGGAGAGGAGAACTGGGAGAACAGAAGAAAGCAAAGAAAAGAAAGAAAAAATTTGATGGTAAAAAGGAAATAATGGAACAAAGCTTATTTACCTAAGGGGTCTTGAGGGATTGAGAGAGGGCATGGGAAATGGGAAAAAATAAGAATAAAGATATATGATCCAGAAGTACAAATTCTCAATGATGATTGTGATCATTATATATATATATACATATATATATATAACGCACCAATAAACTCAGTAAAGAAAAAAATCAGATCCCCAAAAGACCCAATCCAAAAATAGGCATCTGAAATGAACAGATACTTCTCTGTTGAAAAAGTAGAAACAACAAATAAATATCCGAAATAAAAATCCCTAACAATTCCATTTAACCCAGCTGTTCCCCTTCTTAGTAGCATCCCCAAAGAGTTAAAGACATTATATCACAGTGATGCATGCAGAACTATGCTTATAGAAGCACAGTTCATAATAGCTAAATCTTGGAAGTAGTCTATATTTTTATGCCAGAGAGGGCTTCTCTATTTTTTGTCAAAGACAGAAATCCAGTGGCTTTCAGGGGAGCGATGCTCTCTCACAATAACCTACCTGCAGAGTTTGCTCTGGCCCAGGTATTTGCTCTTGTTCCTTTAATCAGCACAAGACCCAGAATGCAAAACCTAGGCAAAAAGTGCCCTCTGCTCCATGAGGAAGATATGTTGTAGGAGACGGTATGGCAAAGCTGGCTGGGGAAAGGAGAAGGACCTGGCAATCATATGACTTGGAGCAACACCAGCTCCCTGTGTGAGAAGTCTTTGAGCACCCTTAAGATGTGGATGACATGTAAAGGACCCGTCATGGAAAGCTGCTATAGTGCATCAGGTGGCCCACATCAGGTTTTCCAGACGCTATGTGTACTTTCATTTCTGTTTTTATCGTCTTCATCTCTTTTTTTGGCACAAGCTTGCTCTGCAGTGCTGGTTTTTCTCATGCTCATTTACCCTGCATTTTTCAAACCAACTTTTGACAACATAATTCGCTTGTCTCCTCCAATTATTTGTTCAAGGCAATGAGAAACCTGTAATACCTTTGATTGGCGAACCATTTCTGCTGAAAGCACCCGAAAGCAGGTGGGAGCAGCCCCCTGAACATGGCTCTTTCTGTTTAATGTGTGCTTAGTGGCGCAGAGCTTGGCTCCTTTGTTTCAACAGACAGTTCTGGCTAATATACTTGGAAAAGAAACTATTCGGAATAATGCACTTTTGCTATAATGTATAGCATCATGCTAATGAAGCTTGTTTATTAATAACAGGAATGCTTGCATGCCTCTGCATTGCTTTAGAGCAGGCCTGGCATCAGGTTTCTAAGGTAAGATGTCTAGTAGGTTCTGAGAGAAAAATCTGATCTGCCTTAGAAACTGGATTCTAACTCCTTTTTTCCTTTTATTATACTCTCTCTCTCTCTGTCTCTTAAATATAAGTCTGACATTTCCTCACCTCTGAAGAGCATGGATTTCAGCTCACATATTGAAATAAAAGTACTTTGAAACCAACTACACGGAACTATTTTTTAGTTTGGAATATTTACCTTGCAGGTGGGGAAACCGTGATAACTCCAGGCAAAGAAACAGCCACTGGAATCTTGCCATCTGAGCAGGATGCCAGCCTCTGTCAACACTCTTCAGCCAGGAAATTTCCAAGCTCAGAGAATTCTCACTCAGTAGTGAGAGACAAATCTTAAATATACTGTTGAGCTATTAAGATCTTATTTTACTGATGATATGTAATTGTCAGAAAACTTCCTCAAATAAAAATTTCAGTTTTGTAGATTCTATTTTACTACTAATTTCTGTTATTTCACTGTATTTCTGTGCTGAAAAATAAAACTGCCTTAAGAAGTTAATGATTTCCAGATTGTTTACCACAATGCATGGTACAGACAGGAATGTGGAGTGTCCACCAAATATGTGTTACAATTGGCCAGTGACATCATTAAAATTTTTGGTGACAATTGGCAGAATTCTCGCTCCAGAAGTTCGTTTATTGTTTACATCAGGACATTGTAAGTTCTCAGAACTTCAGGCCCTTCCTGTCTGCACAGCTCTCAGATTTCACCTGGCTGGTTCTGAGAAGGAACTCAAGACCTGTGACATAAACAATCACCCAGGGCCAGGGATATAGCTCAGTGGCATCGTGCTTGCCTGGAAACAGAAGGTCTTGAGTCTGATCCCTGGCACTGAGAGAAAAACCTCCAAAACAAAAAACTCCCAAGCATCTGATTCTGAAGCGATGTCATACAAGGGCCACACTTCTAGAATTGTCATCTTAAAGTCTGATATTCAGAGTTACGTTGCTATAATATTTTATTTCACCACAGTGATCTTGAGTCCCAAAAGAGGCTCTGGACTACAGGGGACAAACAACTGGTCCATTCTGCCATTTCAGACCTACAAATACATTCTGGCTCTATGGGAGTGTTACTCAACTAATTCATCTACTGCTTTTTAAATTTAGGCCAGTTCAAAATATTCTACACTGTGAATTTTCTAACTGACTTCATTTAAGTATGTTTTAGTCTTGAGATATAATATTTATGAAATCAATATTGAATTGGTAGTAAAATTTTCTTTATATTATTCATAAATGTTCAAATAAGAAGTGATCATCTGTGTCTCAAAGTCACTTCATTTGAAGTCATCTCATGGACGTGTCACTCTGCTGCCCACTGTCAGAATGAGGATGCAAAAGATGCTCAGGACTTGGCTTTTTAAGGGTTTACAAAGCACTTTAGGAAAACCAAACATCTCTGCACTAAGAAATGAAAACAAATGGGTTGGAGCCCTTGAGCTTTTGGTGGGAGAATAAACTCATCAAATATTTATAAAGCCAATTTTTGTCAGTAGTATTACATTTATTTGGATAATTTGGTACTAAGGCTACATCTACTAAAAAGCTCTATGTGTTTAAAAAAACAAACAGACAAAGCAAAACTGAAGTATTCTGAAGATCAAAAATAAGAGAATGATAGGGGCCTGGGAGTTAGCTCAGTTGTTCTGGCATCTGCCTGGCAAACTCAAGGTCCCAAGTTTGATTGCCCATAACCACATACCACACAGTGCCAGGCGTGGTGGCTCGTGCCTGTAATCCCAGAACTCAGGAGGCAGAGGGAAGAGGATTGTTGTGAGTTCTAAACTGAGCTCAGGATTAGTTTGAATTACAAAAGGAGACCCTGTCTCAAAAAACTTAAAAGAAAATATATATATATATATATAAAAATAAGACAGTGATAACATTGTGGCATTTCTGCATCATTAAAATCACCCTAGGAAGACTTTAGCGGTAAAATGCTGGTAACTCATTGCCCAGTGTGCAGAACAAGCCTGTGAGCTCAGCTTAGTAAAACAACATCTCTACATAGCTAGGAGTTATGAAAAAATTAAACAGTAAAATTTTCTCCCAAGTGTTTGGTATTCTCTCAATCTACATGTTTTTTTTTTTAAACTTTCCTCAGCTTTCAAATTATAAAAAATGTCTAAAATTAATTTATAAAATAATTTCAGCTTTATAATTAGGAAATAAACATTTTCAAATAAGAAGTAAATAAGTAACAAGGAGCTAACTGAAATCTTGCCGAGATTCAGGGAGGGTTTTACAGGAAAAATGGACTGAGGCTGGGAAACAATAAGGTAATTTAGTGACAACCAGTGTACACCTACTCCAGTGAAATGAAAGGCCCAGTTCAAAGTGTGCCACTCGGTGAATAAGAGAAGATCCGATAGGGATCCAAGAGAAAAGTTATCACTGATTAGTCATGGCTAGAAATGATTCTGATACAAATCCATTTAGAGCAGAAGGCGGTGGTGCTATCTAGGTGAAAGACCAACTTGTCCTACAAAAAAATGAGATCCGAGGAAATTTGGAGAATAAATTGAAATGTGTACACACAGTGGTTAAATTAGTAAGAGAACAAGATCCACAAGTATAGATGAGTTAGGCATGGCAGAAGTGCCTCCCTACCACTTTTATCTTGGGTCTTTGTCTGGTGAGGGCTGTCCCAGTTTGTGGAGAACCATTGAGTGAAGGCAGATCAATACCATTTGCTAAAAGGCACACCCAAGTCTGCTTGGAAGGGATTCCAATCTGATTACAGATTGGATTACAGATTGTGTAAAGGCCTTGATGCTTAGAGAATTCATATGAGAGAGAGCTGCTGTCCCATAACCAAAGGAAGGTACACTTGTATGAACACCGTGGGGACATTTTGGAGTGATCCATGCATCCCCACCTTTAAAGCAACACAATTCACAGTAGCTAAACTCTAGAAACAGCCTACATACCCATCAATGGCCAATCTGATGTTTTCACTCATCTGCTTAATTTCTTCCCATGTCTCACAATGGTCTATGAAATTCTATTATGTTCTGAGTGCATTTTTCTCTGACCTCACCTCTCCTGCTCTCTTTCTATTTCAATTTCTCTATGTGAGCCTCTTCAATCCTCTCAGACATGCCCGTGGGCTGCGGATTTGCCATCACCTCTGCTAGAATGCCCACATAAAAGCACTGGCAGGTTTTTCCCCCAGACCCTCCCTGGACACTTTATGTGAAATTCACCTGGAACCCTCCCACTCGCTACCTCCAGAATTCTTTTCTCTATTTCTGCTTTACTTTTATCCTTCATGCCTTTCAGCATTTATCTTTCTTATTGGCTGTACTTTCTTCAGAGGTTGTAATCCCATTTTATTAGCTAGTCTTTGTGTTGCTGGACACAATTATTGACATTCACAGTATAAAGAAGGAAATTTCTCTTGGCTCATGGTTTGAGTCCATGGTAAGCTGGCTCCGACACAGACATAAGATGCCAGAAGGGTCTAGCAGAGGAAAAGGTGTTCAATACACACAGGAACCAGGAAGTAAGGAGACATGAGAGGAGCCAGGGAAAAGAACACAGCCACCACCAGCCAGGGCCCACCTCCTACAGCACATCTCATTATTGAACTCATCAACGATGAATCCTGATCCAATCACCCTACTAACAGTGAACCTTTTGGGGAGGAATCTATGGTTTAGACTTAAACCATAGTTCTAAACTGTAACATTCATGAAAATGATGGGCATGAGTCATGATGCCTGGCACTGCTGTATGTGGTTACCAGGGATCAAAGTTGGGCCCTTACACTTGCAAGGCAGGCTCTCAAACCACTGAGCTAAATCCCTGGCCTGACACACTGTATTTCTAATGTTTCCCTCACCTCACCTGAAAATAAGGATTTAATTTGGCTCATTTTCAATGTGCAAAGTTCATACTGGTCTGTAGTCGACAGTATTTGTATTTGAAGAATGAGTAAGAGAATCTTCTTCACTTCATGTTTTCTCACTGCTACATTTCAGCCTTGTCCTCCAGCTGGGACCAGATGATCTCTGGCGATATTTATTCTCACCACTTTTTTACTTCTCAACCCTCCATGATTTACACCTCTTTCTTTATCATTCAGGTTTATTTTCTTCCCCACTCCGTGTATAATTTGGGTCATGTTTCAGTATCACTGGATTATGTTTTGTTTTTAACTATTTTATCATTCCTTTCCCCACTTCTTTCTGTAACTTGGCCAGATTTGCTTCTTATTTTCATAGTTTTTAAACCTCCACTGAGGTATTTCCAAGGAAATCTAAGATGCTATTTATCATGTATAAAGAAAACAGTGGTACAGTTTGGCATTATATTGTAGAATTTATTGTCAAGAGGGACAATGCCAGGTGTCATGACTCACACCCACTAGCAGTCAGTACCACATACCAGAGCACCTGTAATCCTAGAAATATAGTGTGTCACGAGAACAAAGAACAGCCAGAACTGAACACAGTGTTACTGGCCCCTGGACTCATTCTTTGCCTGACTCGTGTCTGAGGAGCCATAGATCTTCTTCACCTAATCCTGAACTTTAGAACTGCTGCAACAATTAAAAGAGAAAGGTAGATTTTAAGGAAAATAAACCATTAGTAATGAAATATGGGTGATTATTCAGTGAATATGGGTTAGTAGTCTGTAAGAAGTCTCAAACTTCTTCCTTTTTTTTGGAGACAGGGTCTCACTTTGTAGTTCAGACTGTCCCTATACTCACTATGTAGCCCAGGCCAGACTTGAACTTATAGCAATCCTCCTCCCTTTGCCTCCTGAGGGCTAGGATTACAGGTGTGAGCCACCAGGCCCAGAACTGTTATATGTGGTTACCAAGGATCAAACTTGTGATCTCGCGCTTGCCAGACAGATGCGGGAACCACTGAGCTAAATCCTCAGCCCCTCAAACTTCTTATCTAGTGTCTCAATTGGAGATTCATATTATTGATCTTGATGATGTGTTATGCTTAGAAAGCACTGAATAGTATATACCACAAATGGCTGGTGAATAGGATCACCTAAGTGTGTAGTTACCTGGTCATGAACGTCTTGTCATTGATGAAGATCCAAGAAGGGTATGGCTGAGCCATCAGAGTCATCTTCCTCTGTTTCAAGGTGACCTAGAGATACCCTAAACATTAGAGTAATTTTAATGATTTCTTTCCTAGGATACAGTCAGATATTACTTTTAAATTTAAATTTAATATTTACTTATTTCTCTAGTGCACAGAAATATCTTGGGGTGCTTTCAAGTAATATTTCATGTGTGAGCAAAAGTGAAGAATTTATTATGTAAACTGAAAAGCTAAGATATAATAAATCAAAGCAAGGACATATTGGACAATTTGGTAAGTCTATTTCTGATGAATTTCTGGAAGGAGTTCACTCTCTGTTCTTTAATTTTCCCCTCCTTGTACCTTCTTCCTAGATTTCAAAGCCCTATACCTTCCCAATTTCATTTTCTATCCCTTGTAGTGGCTTTTGATAGGATTTCTTTTATTTCTTTCACTTTCTTTGTTAGGCTTTTGAGACAATACACCAACAGTAACTTTCGTCTATTTTCTTGCCATCTTGCAAGTTTCATCACTTCAGTCTTCTGCTTCTATAATTCTACATGGTAGCTTTTTTGAGAGTTGTACTCCATCCTCTTTATCTGCACTTGCACTTTCTTCCAGGTTAACAATTCTACCTACAGCGTGCCTCTCTGTTGAGTTCCAGACTCATGTCAGCACCCACCTAATCTCTATTTTGATTTCTAATAGGCCCCTTAAAACTAACACAGCTGAAAATATAGCTCCTTTCTCCCATGGTGTGTAATTCAATCTTCTTCAGTTCTTTATCTGCATAATCATGCTCTAAAACTAAGACTCGGTTTCCTCCTTCATCATAAGCAATTCCACTCCAAATACATTTCCTATTGATGGTACTCTGACTATATAACCTGAATTCAAAAGCTTTTCTATGTTCTACTCTATGCCAAGCCAGCATCTTCCTCCTGGTTTACTTGATTAGCCTCCTAATTAATTTCTTGTGCTATGACTTAAGTGTTTGCATTTCCAAAAATTCACATGTTGAAACCTAAATCCCCAAGGTATTAATAGGCAGGAACTTCCGGAAGTGATTAGGTGATGAAGGCAGAGCCTGATGAATGGGATTACGTCCCTTGTCACAGAGTTCCTGGAGTGCTGACTTGCTCCTTCCATCATGGGAGGGCACATCACTTGTGAGCCAGAGAACAACCCTCACCAGATACTGGACACACTATGAACCGAAGAATCACCAAGGGAAACTTGTTAGCAACTCAAAGTGCATACTGGGGGTAATGGGCTGAGTGATCACTGCAGGTGCCTAACAGTCAGTTCTCTCTCTTTTCTTTGTATTAATAAAAAATCAGATATTATTGAGAGGGGCAAACAAATGATATGTAATCATATTGTCAAATTGGCAGTCTATGTTAAAAAAAATAGTCAGCTTCAGAAGACTGCAGAAGAATAAGCTTTGAAAAGTCCTCATTTTGTTCTCTGACCTTAGGAAGAAAGAAGTTTTGATGAAATTTAATGAGAGAAAATGTAATCAGGATAATAATTTTGCCCATAGGCAGTCTATGATAACTGTATAGGAAATAATATTGATCATGTCTGATGTAAAATTTGGCCTAAAATGATTCAGACAGTTTTCAAATTCCTAAAAGGTAAGAAAAGGATTGGTAAATTCTCACTGCTATTATTAATTGCTGCACTTAGGCATAGATGTGAGTTCAAATAGTTTCTACCTCTATTTCTCCATTCCTCCTCACCATGACTTATAGCACATTAAAATCTGGTAGGGTTCTTCTCAAAACCTAATTCATTGAAACTTGGTATCGTTGAGTCTCATTTAGCTTTCTCAAAGGCTTAAGAGATACAAACAGAGAGGTCACAAATAGCAGAGAGGAGGAGGACTTATGAAGAGGAAAAATCACAAATCTTTTTTGGCCCTTTCTGTGGATGTTCAGTTGTTTGGGAAGAACGAAATAAACTTTGACTTACAAACGAGGATGGTTGCTACAGACATCTGTACTTTGCTTGGATGGTGAATCAGTCACTAAAAGGCCTTGGGGATAGAATTATCCACAGATTGCATTCAAATGAAGACCTCTTACAAAGTTTGGTTATTTACTTTTTAATTTTCCCTGATAGCTCAAGAATTAGGAGATTTCTCAGTCAGCAATGAAGTCCTGGAGAAATGAACAGCAACAGGAAATACTAGGCACGTTTAAGGCTGAAAGCAGAATTGCTCTGAGGAAGTGCATGAGATCTGGTTCCCAAGGAAGCAGGAGCACAGTGCCAGTGTGTGGGCAACTCAGACACAAGGGCAGTACTTCTGGCTCACCTTCCACATGCCATGTTTCTGCCCACACATGGGCTGGCCTAGGCTTGTCATTTATTGTGATGAGAAAGAGGCCAGAGGACAGGAAGAGGTGAATTTATCCCAAATGAACTCACTGGAGCCAGTGACCTAAAATACCATCAGTGTGACTGCATTTAAAAGTGGAAAATTTGACCTGCTCCTTTGAATATCCAACAAGCATTTCTTAAATTCCTTCTCTGTGCTGGCTCCATGTACAGCCTCCTGTTTCTGAAACATGAACTGTCACAAGGGTCATAATTTTACAAAGAACAAGGGAAAAAACCCAAGAAGGAAACACTGCTAACTTCCCAGAAATTCTTTTGCCTGTGATCTGTCCAGCAAATTATCTTGAATTGGTCACAAACTATATCAAAGTTCCTCATTAAATTCAATGTAAATAAGGGGAATTTGTCCTGAATCATACCTTTTTTTTTCCTTTTGCAGTATCAGAGATTGAACTCAGTTCCTTGTGCATCCAAGATAGGCACTATACCACTTGAGCTAAATCCCCAGCCCAACCATACTTTTTTTTTTGAGACAGTGTCTTGCCTTTCTAGTTCAGGTTGGCCCTGAGCTCAGCTTTGAACTCACAGCAATCCTCTTGCCTCTGCCTGCTGAGTGCTGGGATAACAGGCATGAGCCACCATGCCTGGCACTGTGGTATGTGGTTCTGCGGTTCTCATTGCTGGTGGTCGTGAGTCTCCACATGTAGCATTGTTGTATATGGTTACTGGAGATTGAACCCGGGCCCTTGCACTTACAAGACAGGCACTGGAATCACTGAGCTAAATCCCCAGCTCCATACATTTTTTTAACCACAAAAATATCTAACTTCATTAGGGGTCACTTCTGTGTGGAAGAAAGGCAAGACAGTGGGGAAGAAGTTATTGCTTGGAAAGAGCCTTCCTTTAGAGGCCTTCTCCTTTGTCTCTTAGCTGCAAGGTCAATTTTGATGAAAAACATGTCTAACATCATTTGTTTTTTATTTTTTATTTTTATTTATTTATTTATTTATTTAGGTTTTTTGAGACAGGGTCTCGCTTTGTGGTTCAGGCTGGCCCTGAGCTCAGCCTCAAACTCACATCACAATCCTCCTGCCTCTGCCTCCCGAGTGCTGGGATGACAGGCGTGAGCCACCACGCCCGGCACTGTGGTATGTGGTACTGGTTGCTGCTGGGGTGAGTCTCCACGCTGAGTACTGTATGTGGCTACCAGGGAATCAAACCCGGGCCCTTGCATTTGAAAGACAGGCGCCGGAACCGCTGAGCTAACTCCCCGGCCCTAAAAATTCTTTCTTATATGTTTCCATAGCAGAACTAGAAGACTTGCCATGTCTTTTTTAAAAATTAATTTTTTGGTGTATTCTAGATACACCAAATGATCATATTCATCACAAGAAATTTGTACCTGTGCATAATATATCTTGAGTCCTCTTATTCCAATACCTTCCCCTCCTTTTAATCCTTCTTCCTCTCCTTGCTTACAAGACTTATTTCTATTTTTTCTCTCTATTCTTTTTTTCCTTGTCCCTTGCTTCCATTCCCCTTCCTCTTCCCTTGTTCCCTTTCCTCTTTGAACATTTTCTTTCTATTTCCCATAATCTATTATACATTGTGAGCCTTATTTACGTTTTCAATTTTTCACACTATATCTTAATTGTGGATGCCATTTCTTTTGCAGAATTTATCAACTTATCCAACACTGGCATTTTATTCATCAGTTGTTGCCCTTGTTGAGTTTTCCTGCAGTAAATCACTGTGCACTTTTCACAGGTCGCAGTATTACTAACGCTATCGCCCACCAGCTGCTTCTCACTCAGCCCCCCTAACAAAAGTGTTTCCACCTCTCCCAATACTCACGTCCTCTGCTTGGCTGATCTGTTTCTCCTTTGGCCACATCAGTTCCTTTGATGGCACCTTTAATTCCTCAAAATAGTGGAGATTATCGACTTCACCCTCTGTACTCTGAGGCCAGATCAGAGACCAAATACCACACTCATGCATTGTACAATTTCCTTCTTCAATTCAAAGGTTATTTTCTGAATTCAGAATCTTCTCCTCACGACTCTTGCTCTCGCTTTCCTATCACCTCCATCTCTCCTTTGTATGAGCTTGTTACTCTGTCTCTTCTTTTCACCACCACACATGCTCTGCACTTTCTTTGGGGCCGTGCGGTAGTGAATAACACTGAGCAGTATTGTATGTGCTAAAAAGCATGCAGAGAACTGCATGGCAAGTGTGCAGGGCTGTGCCTGTGAGCTCACTAGAGAAAGCCACAACCCAGCATCAGAGCAGAGAAGACCGCCATGGCTGTGTTTGTCACCTGATCAGATTCCAGGAACGGAAACAAAATTTTATCAAATGCTCCTATTTGTGAACTAAATTATTTGGGAACAGAAACTTTGTGAACTAAGGTACTATTGTACTTACTGCTTTCTTTCTCTAACCATATTATTTTATTTTAAATGACTATTTTACTTAAAATAATTATCTTTTAGAAAAGGATTACTGTTACTTCATTTTGCATCTTCCAGAATAAGTGAATATATGCAGATATAAAATGTTTAATATTTGTGTTATGGGGAACATTAAAAATAAAATTAAAAGCTACAAAAGCATGAGTAAGTTTGATTTTCTATGCACTATTCTGAATCAGACACAAGGAACATATTTTATATCACAAGTATACCCTGACTAAATATAACTAAAATAAAGAAATATTATATTAGAAAAGATGCTTCTTATTTTAAGAATTTAAAACCAAGGCCAGGCATAAAAGATTATATAAAAAATTGTAGACACAGAGTTTCTAAAAGAAAATATTGCTACAGTCTGAAGAAACAATAGCAAGTTACAACTATGCATTTATCCTAAAACAAGTTCTTTTCTCACAGCTCTGAGCTGGAACTCTAGAACATGGAAGAGCAGATCCACATGCAGGTACATCACTGGGAGCAATGACAGAAAGTTATACACCACTATCAGTAATTCCATTCCAATTTAGTTTTTAAAAGAAAGAAAAAAGTTAAAGGGAGAATTACTTCTAAGGAATATAAGGTCCCACATATTTTTCTAAATAGCATGCTTTATTTGCTAAATTGAAAGTTGGGGTACAAAAACAACCACCTTATACAGTGACACTGGTTGTTTTAGGAATTTTTGTCTTGAGGTACACATAAAAATGTATTTCAATTCTTGAATTTAAAACAATATTAAACAGAATATGGATCAAACAACCAGACCTGTAGCTGTACAATGGGTATAAGTTTGAGTCGAATTTCATTTGAAACATCACATCTCTAGTATTCTACAAATGCAGTGTACTTGATTTGGCTGAGTGCCCGGAGGGAGGGCGCACGGAGCAGATGGAGAAGCAGACTGAGATCAGGCTATGCAAACAGAAGGCATTTCGCCACGAGTCAGTCTGGGAAGGAGCGGCTCGGCTGGTAAGGCGTCTTCTTCAGCCTTTACTGTGGCGGAGCGCAAGGATTCTCTCCCTCAGTTAACTCTCCAGGAAGACATTCTCAAAGTTGACCTCACTTAACTCACTTTTCCTGTTCCTGTATTGGTTGTAAAAAGAATCAGTGCCTTTTCTTTTGTGTTCCATTTACTAGGTTCTGGGTGATGGTGCAAACAGTTTTCCTTTAAGCCTCTAAGCTTCTAAGATAATGTCCTCATGACTTAAAAAAGAGACATCTCCATTTTGTACAACCATCATTAGTTAGTCCAGTATTTAGGGCTGTATTACAGGAGTGATGAAATCACTCCCACAATAGTTGATAGTTAATTATAGTTTAATTTTTATGGCTGAATAGTTCTCTAAACCTAGGCTTTCATGCAAAGAGAGAATGTTGAGAAGTGCTTTCTCAGAGTTTTTTGAATGGTCTATACCTGGACATTTTAAAAAAAAATCTCTACTTTTACTTGAAGTCCTTGTATTGCAGCAACCTTAAATTCTCCACCTACAGTGTAAGGAATGAGTCTGTACAAGTAAATGAACTGTTAACATTATCTCAATCAAAGGATGATTCTTATTTTAGGAATTTAAAACCAAGGTCAGGCATAAGACTTTTAATTACATGTTCAAAAGACATGCAACACATATGTATTCTGAATATAACTGAAAAAGTTAACTTTTTCTGGGTCACTGATCCAAACATTTAATAATTTGCGTAAAGTGTTACATCCACCAGAGATAGCAGAAAATCTTACATGTATACCACAGCAAACTTTAACTAGGAAGTCTTACACACAGTCCCATGGTTAAATAGGTTAATCTATTTTTTTTTTTTAAAGATAGGGTCTCACTTTGTAGTTCAGGCTGTCCCTGAACTCACTATGTAGCCCAGGCTAACCTCTAACCCACAGCAATTCTCACCTGCCTCTGCCTCCAGAATGCTGGGATTACAGGCGTGAGTCACCATGCCCAGCACTGTGATATGTGGTACCATGGATTGAATTTAGGACCTTGTGCTTGTCAGGCAGATGCCAGAATTACTGAGCTAAATCCTCAGCCCTGGTTAATCTCAATATTAAATATGTTTAAGTAGATAAATTTTATTTGGTGGTTACTGTTCTTTATACAGATTGTTATTAAATATATAAATTCAGGGCCGGGGATATAGCTCAGTGGTTCCGGCGCCTGTCTTGCAAGCGCAAGGACCCGGGTTTGATCCCTGGTAACCACATAACAATACTGGGTGTGGAGACTCACCCCAGCAGCAACCAGTACCACATACCACAGTGCCAGGCGTGGTGGCTCACGCCTGTCATCCCAGCACTCGGGAGGCAGAGGCAGGAGGATTGCTGTGATGTGAGTTTCAGGCTGAACTCAGGGCCAGCCTGAACCACAAAGTGAGACCCTGTCTCAAAACACCTTAAAAAAAAAATATATATATATATATATATATAAATTCAAATGATTTAAGTTCAGCATTATATATTCAGCATAAAAATGTATTTGCTCCTTCAAAAATATTGTGTTCTAATTTATTCTAAATCAATTTGATTATTTTAGTTTTATCTAATCACACTAGTTCAATCTCAGTGTACAATAACACTGTAAATTTCAGTCATTTACTTTCAGAATTCGCTCCATAATTCTCCAGGCAATATCTAATATAAATACATTTCAGAACCTCAACTCTACAGTTTGAAAAAACAATTAATTGAAATAACTATGTTGTTAGGATCAATTGTGAAATATTTAAATATATTAATAAAATTAAAACAGAAAATGCTATCAATGGAAATTACTAGTCACGGATACTAAGTTGTCCTGTATTCAAAGCTATCAACACCAGTAAAACTAAGCAACATTTAAAAATTTTCCATTTAAAAAAAAATCACAAAATGAGGCCACTTTCCTGTAATTTAAAATTAAGAGGAAATGACTGCCAAAATATAAGTAGCATTCTTGTATGTTTCTTGTATATAGACAAAAGTCAGTGCCATTTTAAAACAATTCAATATGCTTACTCTTCATATTTGAAAAGTGGCAAAAAGCCAGGGGGCTTTATCCTTGTCCACCTGCCACCTTATGTGAAAGCAGTCCAGCCCCAACACAGTTCCCTCTACCTAGCTCATCTCACTGTGCAGCGTTGCTCATTTCTTAAGGATAATGCGTAACAGGTAGCTTTTATGGAACACGAAAAGCCCTGTGTAGTAAATCACATTATGACGCTTGATTTATAGACTACAGACTTTGAGTCTTATGTAAGTTAAGCACGTTCCAAGTGGCACAAGTACAGTAAGTGTCAGAGAAAGGATTTGAACCCAAGGTTTTCTGCCTTGAAATTAATTTTTCTTAACACATAAACATTTAATTATTTAGGATTATTTCATTGTTTGGTGAAGCCTTAAATTACATCCAAAATTCTTTTCAAACTCTTGGGGCTGATCTCTGCTTCTTTGTAGAAGCGAATAAAAATTTAGCTGAACCCTGAAAAGGACTCTTCAATTCTGAGAATTCAACTTACCACTATGACCATGAAATACTCAGGGAAAGGCGTATCTGTTTGAGTCCAGTCACAGTTCCCGGTGAGGGATCCCTGAACCATTCACCTGGAGAAAGAAAGCCCCTTGCGCTCCCTACTTCTTCACCCTCCGCAGGGCTTACCTGGTCTGGCCATGGAATTCCCAGAAGATCAAAAGAACCCTTGGCGGGCCCTGCGCCTGCGCACCGCTGCTGCTTCCAGAAACCCGGGCCTTGAGTCCTGGACGCGGCGCCTGGCTGCTCTGACTAGTTCACCTCTACCCGGCGAGCCGCAGGTGAAGAGGCGCTGGCCGCGGGCAGGGAGGGTGAGGGGAGCGGCTCCGCCCAGCACAAGCTAGACCTTGCAAGCTCCGCGGAGGAAGCTGTTCCGACTGCGGAGAGGTGCTCAGAGGAAAGAGGCAACAATGTAGGTGTTAGCTACTGAACTGGGCTTGGGGACTTGGCTTTTCTTCACTACCTCCAGATTCAAAAAGGCAACGCACATAATCTGATTTTCAGATGAGAGAGGGCACAGAGATATACCCACATGCACGCACACTGCGTAATATCGCTGATACTTCCCTGTTCTTAGGTGAAGCAGTTAACGTTGCAGACGCGCCTTCGTCGATACGGACTGACCTTTGGCTGGTAACTAAGGGAACCTGCAGTATTCAGAGTTCCTGGATTCCAGAAGTCTGCGCTCCACTCACACTGTCTGCACTGAATCCTTTGTTAAGGACACTAGTCCTTAACATTGAACCTTTGTTATCAGGTTCAGAGGAACACTTTTTTTTCCCTCACAGTTCAGCAGAATTGACCTTATTTTTTTATTTTAACTTGTTTGCAGTACATGGTGTTTACATGCCTTGTGTGCAGTTGGTACATGCCCACTTGTCTTAATTTCCTTTCTCATTCCCTTCCCTCCCCGTTGTACTCTCTCCATCTCTTGGTCCCCTTCGCACTCAACAAAGATCTCTCTCCTATTATCTGTCTTTTATTTCTCTCTTTATTTATATTTTGGGTCTCTCATGTGAGAGAAACTGTGATGTTTGAGTGTTTCTGTCTGATTTAGCTACGTTCTCAAAGTGCGTTCAGGTTTTAATCTTCGAGCTTCTTTGAAGGCTGTTCCGGATCACTGCCTTCCAGCTGGTTTACTTTCACTGGAGACTCAGGGACTCCTTGACTTTTGAGTGCTTCACCCGAAAATATTATTGGTAACTTGTAATTTTATTCTGTGATATTAAAAGTATATAATTGTGCAGTGTGCAAAATTTGAAAAGCGCAGAGATGTTGAGAAAAAAATACCTACAACTTTATCTCTCAAACGTGATTATAAAAACACTTGGAGAATTTCTTTATTGACATATTTTTTTCCTATGGATGTTTACTGAAATGCTACTACACACTTAGTAGCTTTACATCTTGCTTTTTGTCACATAGCAGACATTGTGAACAATTTATCATACATTAGGTTAGTTTTACTTTTCTCAGCAATAGACTTTTAGCTCTCTGCACCGGATTACACAGTAATGTATACATCAGTTCCTTATTGTGAAAAAGTTACATTGCTAAAGAACACTGCAGCAATGTTCATATACAAGTGTACACCACCATGATTTGGACTTGTAAATGTATTTTAAAATTAAAGTTACCATATGAAAGAAAATGTGAGCTTAAAAAATTTTTTCTTCTAAAACATGTCTGGTTAATTTCATACGCTTCTGGTAACAAACATGAATTATACTTCTTCTAAATACTAATTCAAAAGGTTAAAAAATTCCAGATCCTCTTTTAAATATGTATTACTCAGTACTTTACTGAGTACTGGTAAGACTGAACACTTCTTTAGACTTACCTTGTAGTTTTGTTTATACTTTTTATTATATCTTTTTCTTTTTGATTTATAGTCTGTCTTTATATATTAAGCATATCAGCTTTTCTTAATATATGCCATCATTTTAGTTTCCAGGTTATTTACCTTTTATTCTTGTTTATGGTATTTTTGACAATAAAAGTTTTGAACTTTAAATAAAGTATACCATTTTTTCTTTATCACTTATACTTCAGCTTTATAAAAGCTTTTCCATCCTTTAGTAAATATTATTTTTGATGTTATATATACATTTAAATTAACATTTCAACTTATCTAGACTGTGTTTAAAAATACAAAATTTTAGGGCCAGGGATTTAGCTCAGTGGTTCTGGGGCCTGTCTTGCAAGCGCAAGGACCCGGGTTCGATCCCCGGTTAACCACATACCATACTGGGTGTGGAGACTCATGCCCAGCAGCAATCAGTACCACAGACCACGGTGCTAGGCGTGGTGGCTCACACCTATAATCCCAGCACTGGGGAGGCAGAGGCAGGAGGATTGCTGTGATGTGAGTTTCAGGCTGAGCTCAGGGCCAGCCTGAACTACAAAGTGAGACCCTGTCTCAAAAAAAAAAAAAAATTAATATAATTCAAAATTTCAAAACTCTTAGTTCTATGGGAGAAATAACTCTAAAATTAGCCGTTAAAGGCACTGAGTCTATGGTCTCATAACATCCAGGAAGGAAGTCTAAAACCAAAAGAAGAAGTTATGAGAGTTTTATCAGAATGAATGATAAGAAGAACAGCTTCTAGATTTGCAGGAGTCCTGAGTGCGTGGCCAAGGAGGCTCCTTGTCAAGGGTAATTTACACAGCAAAGTCATGACAGGGTACAATGTGGGCTAAACTATAATCAACCTGTAAGATTATAAATATCATTATTTAGCTAATGTTGGTCCCATAGGAAATGAGTCAGATAGAAAGAGTACATAGATAGATTTCAAAAAAACATGCTCAGAGGGCCGGGGAGTTAGCTCAGTGGTTCCGGCGCCTTTCTCGCAAGCGCAAGGACCCGGGTTCGATTCCCCGGTAACCACATAACAATACTGGGTGTGGAGACCCACACCCAGCAGCAACCAGTACCACATACCACAGTGCCGGGCGTGGTGGCTCACGCCTGTCATCCCAGCACTCGGGAGGCAAAGGCAGGAGGATTGTGATGTGAGTTGGAGGCTGAGCTCAGGGCCAGCCTGAACCACAAAGCGAGACCCTGTCTCCAAAAACCTAAAAAAAAAAAAAAAAATGCTCAGAAAAGAGAGGATTACTGATGTCCCACTGGATCATTGGACCATATGGAGCTAATTGCAGAATAACCTCAGATGTATTTTGAGGAGGGAGGAGCTTGCAGGCCTGGGTAAAACAAACAGGAAAAATAGTTTATCATAAATGTTTAGATCCTTCACTGGGTTGTCCGCTCTGCTCCATTGGTCTATATTTGTTTTTATGATAGTACCACACTGTTTTGATTATTATGGCTTTATTTTAAGCTAGAAAGTGTGATACCTCCAATTGTGTGCTTCCTTTTCAGTATAGCTTTGCCTATTCAGGGCACATGTGGTTTCACATAAAGTTTTGGATTTTAAAACATTTCTGTGCAGAATGCCATTGCAATTGTGATAGTGGACTAGATATTTAGCTCAAATGGTACCATGCCCATTTTGTAAGTGCAAGGGCCCAACTTTGATCCCTGCTACTGGGGGAAAAACAAACAAAAGGAACAGCAATGTTGATTGCATTAAAGCTATACTGAAACTGCTTTGGGTCATACAGACATTAAGACAATGTTTATTTCTTCATGTGAACACAGCATATACTTTCTTTTGTGTCTTCTTTAATGCTTAATCAATGTTTTATAATTTCCATGTACAAGTCTTTCATTGTTCCAACTTATTCCTATTTTGAAGTAGTTACCTTTTTTGAGGCCATTGTTAATTGGTCTCTTGATTTCTTTTTCAATTAGGTTGTGTAAATAAATGTGAAATTTTGTATGTTGATTTTGTATCATGAAATTTTAGTGAATTCATTTATTATGATTCATATGTGTATGAGTGTGTAAAATCCTTGAGTTTTTCTAGATACAGCATCATGGTACCTACAAATAGATAATGTTGTCTCTCTCTTTCTGATTTTCACCTCTGTTATTTCTGTGAATTCTCTGATTGCTCTGGCAAGCACTTCCGGTACTATGTTGGACAGAAGTGAGAGGGAGAGTTCCTATCTAATACTGGATCAGTCTTACTGGAAAAGCTCTTAGGTTTTATGTTTTAATTGTGACATTAGCTATGGGATTTCACAAATGGCTTCTTTTTGTGTGTTGAAGGATTTTCCATCTGTACCTGAGCCACCCAGAGTTTTTATCAAAAGAACATACTGAATTTTACCATATACTTTTCCTAAATCAATTGAAGTGATTGAGTGGTCTTTATCTTTCAATCTGTTAAAGATGTAACATATTGATTGATTTATGTTAGCTTTATGAGGAATAAATCACTGTGGACCATGATTTATAATCTTTAATGTATTGTTAAACTTGATTTGTGAACATTTTATTGAGGATTTTTGCATCAGTGTTTTTTTTGTTTTTGTTTTTTGAGACAGGTTCTTGCTTTTTTAGTTCAGTCTGTCCCTGAGCTCACTATGTAGTCCAGGCATGCCTCAAACTCACAGTAATCCTCCTGCCTCTGCCTCCCAAGTGCTGGGATTACAGGCGTGGCACGACGCCCGGCATCATGGTGTGGGTACTAATTGCTGATGGGCGTGTGTCATCACACCCAGCACATGGCATGTGGTTATGAGAGACTGAATTTAGGACCTTGTTTTTGCCAGACAGACACTGGAACCACTGAGTTTAATCCCTGGCCCTGAATCAGTGTTTATCAGAAATACTGGCCAATTTCTACATGCTGAAGACTAAAAATAAACCCACATCTCTCACCATGCACTAAACCAAAATAAAAATAGATCAAAGATCTAAATATTAAAATACAAACACTAAGTCTACTAGAAGAAAATAGAGTTCTTGAGGGCAAAGGTGTAGGTAAAGACATCATAAACAAAACTCTGATTGCTCATAAAATAATACCAAAAATCTACAGCTGGGATCTCATCTTACTAAAAAAGCTTTACACAACAGAAGAAATCACCACTCATAGAGTGGCAAAAAAAATTGCATCTAATTGCTCCCCAGACAAAGGCCTAATATCTAGAACATACAAAAAATTGAGAAAAATAAGGACCATCCCCCAAATTTAAAGACCCAATCCATAGTGGGCATCTGAAATAGACCCCTCTCAGATGAAGTACAAATGGTAAACTAATGAAAAAAATGTTCAACATTACTGATCATTAGATAGAAGCAAAGAAAAACAACACTGAGATTCAGTAGACCATTGACTTAGGAACTTAATGGGTTCTTGAGGGCTAGTTGTAACCCAAATTGATTATAAGTCAGTATATCTGAGATCCAGATGTTTACCTGGGTACATGCTGTAGATTACAAGAGTTAGATGAATCTTCCATTAACCTAATTAACTCGAGATATTTTTGTCAGGCTGGTCATAACATGAATATTCACTGTTCCATCTGACTCTAGAAAAAACAGCTGCTATCAAGAAATCAACCAACAACAAATGCTGGCAGGGCTGTGGGGAGAAAGGAACTCTTCTCCACTGTTAAAGGGAATGCAGATTGGTGAAACTATTGTGGAAATCAGTGTGGAGATTCCTTAAGAAACTGGGGTTAAGAAATAAAAGAACAACAATCAGAAACTAGGATTAGAGGTCCCATTTAACCCAGATATTCCTTTTCCGATTATCTTCCTGAAAGAATTAAAAGCATCATACCACAATGATATATTCACACCTACACTTAGAGTGACCGTTTATAATAGCTAAATCTTAGAAACAATACAAATGAGCATCATCTGATGAATGGATACAAAAGATGTGCAAAGGAGTACTACTCAGCCACGAAGAATGATAGAGTGAAGACATTTATAGCTAAATGGATGCTCTCTGAGGCTACACTCTTAAGTGAAATAAATCTGATACACAGATTAAATATCACATTGTCTCTGATGAGAGAAAGTGTAAATAGTGCCAAAGTGTATAATAGATAATGTGAAACAGGAAAAAAATTATTCAAATGGAAAGGGGAACTAGTAAGGGGAGAGAAGAGACAGAAGGAAGAAAAAGAAAAAATGAGAAAAGACGGAAAAGTTGGAAATAAAGCTTTTGTAAATAAGGAGGGCTTAAAAGATTTAAGGGAAGGCAGGGAAATGGGGAAAAAAGAGGAATAAAGACACATTATGTACAGGGCCAGGGAGTTAGCTCAGTGGTTCCGGCACCTGTCTTGCAAGTGCAAAGACCTGGGTTTGATCCCTGGTAACCGCATACAATACTGGGTGTGGAGACTCACACCCAGCAGCAACCAGTACCACATACCACAGTGCCGGGCGTGGTGGCTCACGCCTGTAATCCCACCACTTGGGAGGCAGAGGCAGGAGAATTGCTGTGATGTGAGTTTCAGGCTGAGCTCAGGGCCAGCCTGAACTACAAAAGTGAGACCCTGTCTCAAAAAACCAAAAAAAAAAAAAAAAAAAAAAAAAAAAAAAAAAAAAAAGACATATAATGTACAAGTACAAATTCCCTAAGATAAACATGATCATTATGTATCTCTAAATGGTATCAATAAAGTTACAAAAAGAATACTGGCCTGTAATGTTCTTGTGGTGTTTTCACACAAGGGAAGAATTTTAACGATTTCTTTAACCTCTTTGCTATTGGTCTATTCGAGATTTCTACTTATTTATCATTCAAAATTGGTAGGTTATGTTTTTCTAGGAATCTACCCATTTTAAGCTTTAAAATTTTTTGATATGTAATTGTTTATATAATTCTCTATGATGTTATTTATTTTTGAGGTATTTATGTCTTTGTTTCATTTTCCAATTTATTTGACTCTTTCCCCCTTCAGGTAGTCTAAGCTGGAATTTAATGATTTTGTTTGTATTTTAAAAGAAGCATCTCTTGATTTTTTCCAAATCGAAGTAATTTCTATTGTGGTTTCATTATTTAATTTTAATATTATTTTTGCATTTATTTCATTCTTTTTAAAGCTCAAAGAGGCATTAAGTTATTTATTTCAAATCTTTTGTTTTGTTTTGTTTTGTTTAAGGTTTTTTGAGACAGGGTCTCGCTTGGTGGCTCATTCTGGCCCTGAGCTCAGCCTCAAACTCACATCACAGCAAACCTCCTGCCTCTGCCTCCCGAGTGCTGGGATTATAGGCGTGACCACCACGCCTGGCACTGTGGAATTGGTACCGATTGCTGCTGGGTTGAGTCTCCATGCCCAGTATTGTTATGTGGTCACCAGGGATTGAACCTGGGTCCTTCTGCTTGCAAGACAGGCGCTGGAACCACTGAGCTATATCCCCAGCCCTATTTCAAATCTTTTTATTTGTATTTTAATTTCTTTAAATCTGACTCCTAGAACTGCTTTTATTTCATAGCATTGGTTTTGACGTTATTCACATTATTTTTAATCTCAAGACATTTGTAAACATTTCTTTTTATTTCTTCTGTGACTCATTAGTTCTTTTTAAAAATTAATTTTATTAGTATATTTTATATGTACATTTTGTACATCACATTCAGCATTGAGAATCTGTACCTGTACATGACACATATTCTCATTTTTTGTCATTCCTCTGCCCTCCCCACAACCCCATTTCATTTTTTT